>JAJMJM010000010.1:0-276587 GCA_030563565.1 Saturnispora sekii
TGATGAAGGAGACCCAAAATTCAACCTCCCCATAGTATTCCACAGGAACAAAGTTCAAAATGGAAACCACGACAAGAAAGATCAAAATCCACGCCCAAACAGGCACCCTGTCAGTCCAGAAGAGAATACACTGGCCTGCGGAGAAGATCTCAATTGCGAAACTGATGGCCCACTGGAACCAATAAAGCCAGTTGGAAGCAAACCCAATCGATCTTGAAAGATACCTTGTGTTGAACATACAGAAGGAACCTGCCACCGGAGTGTGGGTGGCCACCTCTCCCAATGATTGGGTTACTGAGTATGCCAAGATACCAAAGAAAATGTATGAAATAAGCGTATTCACAGGACCTGCTTCCATGAGCGGAGCCGATGTACCAATGAATAAACCCGTACCAATTGTACCACCAAGAGCAATCATGGAAACGTGACGGGCCTTTAATCCTCTTTTCACCTTAGTTTCATGGACGTAACCTTCGTATTCGTCAGAGTCCCGGCGTGAGGCTTCAAAAGGTGATTTCTTGTCCGAGAGAAAGCTGTCTGATTCGCTTCCCACTACCGACTTCTCCTTGGTTTTATTTATCACTCTTTTTATGAATGACATGGTCTAATTTAGTGTAAATCGGGTATCGAGTAACTGGCTCTACAAGGAAAAAAGTAACGTGGGTGTCTCATTAATACCATCAAACGGCATTACAGAATTTTCAAACGGTTTTGTAAGGCGATAAAAAAAAATTCATGACACATTTCAGCGGGAAGAAGGGGACGTTAATGCGGGTACATGGGGATAAGAGATAAAACTGAAGAGAAAATATGGATTTTAAGGGTGGTATTAAGCCATATGGGTTTTTTTCCAGTAAAATTGGCCCTTTTTGGCAAAGTTGGATTTCGTATTTTGACATTCCGAGAGGGAAAAAGGCCGGAAAAGCAAGAAAGGGGATTTATATGCCCTTATAGAAATAACCTCAAATTTTGGGAGGATGGCGTCCTTTTTTTCATGATTAATGTTTACACTCATTCAATTTAGTGCAGAGGTCTTATTACGTCAGATTGAGTCAAGTATTCTGGGTTTCCATATGAAGTTGAGGAAGGTTTTAATGGGGTGTGCTGAATTTCCGGATGTGACTATTGTCTTCGTGCGGTATACAACGGCCGGGTATTTGAACTCCTAAAATTACCCATTATTTTCAAGCTATTCCCCTCAAGCGTGTATTGATCAAGTAACAGCTGTGAACAAGAAAGAAGCCCACAGAAAAGAAATTAGATAAATTTCTTTTGTTGCCTGGTGTTTCTAGGCTGTTTGCTCCAATGCAGTTTATAACAATCTATCTCATTATTATGCTGAGCGACACTTACGTAATACACCATTGACTGATTTCCATCCTCTTCTTGCTGAATAGGTAAGCTTTTGTCACCTTGGATTGTTTTAGACGTCCCACAATTAAATAATCAGTCATAATCAGTCTTTTACAACATAAAAAGTCTCTTTTGTTGAAAATCACCACCCCAACATAAGCAGACACTGTTGACAGCCGCAAAAACATAATCATAGCGGCAATAATTATAAAATCGACCTATTAACTGTTTTTTGCACCCTCAAGCTCACCTCTGCCAACCCCTCTTCCTCTGATGTCTCCAACGTTGTGCTGATCTGCGCTTACATAATCGGATTTAAATATTTTTTCTTACCGGAGATGAAACCCCTACTCAACATTATTCTTCTACCAATGTGGCTTTCAGAACTTGGTAATAATGCTGAAAATGACTTAGGGCTGGTGATCCAATTGATGGAAGCATTGATGTCCTCGGATAATTTGATAAGAAGCCAAAAAGAGGCGGAATTCAATGACGCGTTAGAGAAGAAGCCAAACGCGTTCCTCTATGCATTCATTCAAATTGCCCTCAATGACGAGATGAAGATGAGCGACAGACAAGCAGCATTGCTCCATATTAAGCGGATTGTTCCCAAATGGTGGTCGCCAGCATTTGATTCTTTTATGGGTCCTATCTGTTTTGACCAAGAGATTAAAACGATTGTTAGGAATTCCCTACTCGTGTTGGGTTCAGACCCCAATTCCAAGATTAGAAGCAGTGCGGGCTATGCGACATGTCAAATTGCAGCAGTGGATTATCCGGATGAATGGCCTGACCTTTTGCAGAGACTTTACAGGGGTACAATGAACTGGGAGAACAATTATCAAGTCATTGGCTCCTTGTGTGTGTTACATGAAATATTCGATGATGTAATCTCCGAAGAGACCTTTTTTGAAGGGGGAATTGGAATGGGTGTATTTGAAACTTGTCAACACCTTTTATCCAATGATAAAATCACATCAGAGGCGAAGATCGAAACAATCCGATTATTAAAATCCGTGGTGAATATGCTGGCCGATGCATCATTAGATGACCCGGCAAGAAGCAATTTGGCGAATTCCTTGATTCCACAGATAATCACCATGCTGAGCCACCTGTTGAAATCAATCAATATGAATGAGGAATTCACAAAAAGCTTGCTCTGCTGGGAGATCTTGTTTGAGATTTGCGACTCGTTGGATATTTTTGCAAACGTATTTTTCAAGGTCTTTGAAGAACCCCAATTCCAAATGATAGAGTTATTGCTTGAAATTTTGTACAAACAGGAACCCCTTTACAGCGAGATGTTTTCAAGAAAGGATAACGGTGAAGCGGTCTTGTCGTCGATTTTCATTGATTTTGATGAATTCAACGGCATGCAAAGAGAGAGAAAAGAACCAATATACAGTTTGATCTGCTGCATTTGCAAGGAAGTGGAGCTGTTGCAATCGCTAATTGAAATCAATCAATCAGAATACCCTACTTTGATTGAAAACATTTCCGAATTGCTCATCAAACTTAACTTTTTGCCTGTGTCAAAACACGAGCAGTATATTGAAGATTACAATTACTATGTCACTGACGAAACAGGCTTGGGAGTGGAGAAAACATTGAGGGATACATTTTCTGAGTTCTTTAGACAGCTTAATATCAGGGATACGTCCATTTTGACATCGATCTTGGTGGACAAGCTAATGGTGTCACACAATTTCTTTCACTCGTATATCGAATCGATGTTGTTCATCTTGCAAACAATATTCGATAGTGACGACGGGGTCAGCAATGATGTCCAATTTGAACCGTTGAATCTTGTTGAATTGTTTGTTGGATGTGTTTCAGACCGGGTGGGTAATTTGACCCACGAGTCTCAAATTCTCATCAGTAAGTTGATCATCATTTTGCCAAAGTTAATCCTTACATATGAGGATCGGTTGGGGAAGTATGGCTTGGAAACTTTACAAACAATTGTCAAAATGATTGATTCAATTGTGAAAGATGATACGTACGATATTTTAAGGGCTGCGATGTTGATTTCCTTACAATATTTCAATCATTTTATCAGAGCGAAAGAATTTGGAAGTGACATTCAAACAAAGCTAATTGCACTCTTTGAAAAATTGAAAGACTCTGCCACCGAGGACACCGAGATCATGTTATTGGAGTCCATGACAATCATCATTTGCATTGACAATAAACCGCTTTCCTACCACCCGGAGATTTTCAATCAAATCTTGGAGATTGGGTTTGATAATTGCTCCAATTTCACCATCACCACTTCCGTTTTGGAATGCATAACAGACTATCTCAAGGATTTACCGAGAGATAATTTTGTCAACTTGATTTCAGGCGCCATGCATCAGTTTGTGCAGATTCAAAACGATTTTTCCAATGAGTACAAACCCGAGATTGATTTCAGTCTGCAAGTGTTGGATGTGATAATCTCTCTGCGGAGTGATTTGCCAGTGGAAATTTTCAATGTCTGCTTTCAGGCGGTGACGAATCTAATCTTGAATTGGGATGACGACCAAATTCTTCAAACTGCTTCACAGTTATTGACATCGATGATCAAGGTATCTGTTCCAATGGTTTCCAAGTTCAAGAATAACAATGGAACGGGTCCCGAAATCATCTTAAAAATTGTCACTATCTTCCTATCACCTTCTATGTCGGATCGAGCAATTGCCAAACTTGGCGATTTGATTTCCATTTTATTGGATCATTTTGGAGGGACATTTCAAACATATTTGGAGGATATTATGAAAGGTCTTACGATTAGATTGACCCAAGCCAAGGAAGTCCCAACCATAGAGAATTTGATTCTAATTTTCAACCAATTGACAATTGCACAACCGTTGAATACATTGCAATTTTTGAAGAGTTTTTCAATCAATGAGAAACTTGCTTATACTTTGGTCTTCCCTATTTGGTTCCAAGCCTACGAGGTTATGAGAGGATACGATTTGATCTTTTCCAACGTGCGAGCATTCATTGAAATTTATAAATTGGCCGATCCTGATTTGAGGAATCTTTGTGTGAATGGGGAACAAATTGTCGATGAGGTTCCTGCGGGGGTGATTATTACCAGATCTATGACTAAAAAGATGCCGATGAAATTCCACCAAATTCCTGCGGATGGTAAAATCATTAAATTGTTGGTGAATGAATTGAAACACGAGGTGAATGCGTTTCAAATGCAAGAGACTCTTGTCCATCATTCCCACGACGACGGCGACGACAACTGGGAGGATTTTGAGGATGTGGCCAGTCAGGTTGATTTTGATCAATTGAAGCAATATGTGGACGACGATGGCGAATTGGTGAGGGCAAGCGATAGAACCGACAATACCATGAGGGAATGCTTGATTCAATTCTTCAAGCAGTGCACATACTCCAATTTGGCCAACTTTGAGCTAATCTATAATTCGGTCTTGAATGATTCCGATAGAAAATTATTGACCGAGTATTTGGCCTTTACGTGAAGGGGGGACCCTACATTTGCTTCCACTTGCCATTGTCCAACAAATCAGCCGTCTTGCATTTTTCCATCACCAAAAACGGTTTTTAAAACATTTGTATAATTGCATTCAACTTCAAGCACCATAAATTAATTTTTATATACATATCTGATAACCCCCCAACGTGTACTAACACACTGTCATAGATAACACAACATCACCATCCTTCTTACCCGCACTTCCCCCATAATTTTAATCCGATTTTTAAATTTTGTTCCCAGACCTGTCCGCGGTTCGATTTCCGGCTAGTACACTCCTTATTTTTTAAACTTCTTTAGTGGCGAATTTTTCTTCTCACGCTTGTCGACAGTTGTTTATTCATCAAAATCATTGAAGATGATGTCCCATGACGCATTCGATGACCTGTATGAGAACGAAGAGGACTTCTGTCCTTTATGTTGCGAAGAATTGGATATAACCGACAAAAATTTCAAACCCTGTCCATGTGGCTACCAAATTTGCCAATTTTGTTACAATAATATCAGAACAAATCCGGAATTGAATGGGAAATGTCCGGCATGTCGTAGATTGTATGATGATGAGTCAGTGGAATATATCAAGATGACATCAGATGAGTTGAAACAGTATCACGCGAGACAGGAACGAAAGAAGAAGGAGAAGAAGGAGTTGGAGAAGCAGAAGAGAGACGCGGAACAGGCCAAGAGACACCATTTGGCCAACATGAGGGTTATCCAAAAGAACTTGGTTTACGTGTTGGGGTTGAACCCCAACGTTCCATACGATGATTTGCCACAGGTTTTGAGGTCGGATAAATATTTTGGTCAATTTGGGAAAATCAACAAGTTGGTGATCAATAGACGGTCCACCACAACAGGAGGGGGACAAACAATGAATTCATCTCCAGGTTACAGCGTTTACGTGACTTTTGCAAGAAAAGAGGATGCTTCCAAATGTATTGAAACGTTCGATGAGGCTGTTCTGGATGACCGAGTTTTGAAGGCTGCTCATGGAACTACAAAATATTGTTCCTCCTACTTGAGAGGCCAACAATGCCAGAACCCAAATTGCATGTTTTTACACGAACCAGGGGAGGAGGCAGACAGCTACAACAAACAGGAGTCGAGAAATACACCTACCTCGACGAACGTGCCAATGCGCAGCTTCAATCTACAATCCGAGGACCAACTTTCGGGGAAGAACATGTTTTCTCTTGTCACAAACAACCAACAATTGCATGGCTCCAGCACCACATCATTGGGGCTCAATAACGTGGATTCGATAGAATTGAGCGAATCCAACGCCGCATTGCCCGCCACGGTGTCATGGGCCACAAACAACACTCCATCTGCCACGACAACCACGACAACCCGCGATTCAACATCGTTCCCAACTCTCAGTGCATTTCTTCAACAACAGCAACAACAGAATCAGGTCCAACCTCAGACAAAGTCCTCAACTCCGTTGGAAAGCAAGAAGAAGGACAAGAAAGACAATTCCGACAAGAACCAGATTATTCTCGACGATTCCATGGCTTCTTTCAAGGTCTTGAGCGACAACTTGAAGAGTCTCAACTCAACCGAGGGTATCAACTACTCGATCAATCCACGGTTCCAATTGAATCCACCTTTTAATTTATACCATCCGTGCAAAATGGAAGCTTTTACGGACCGGTCCTGTGGATACTTGGACAGTGACGAGAACAAGGCTCGCATCTTTAAGTTGGTCGATTCCCTCTTGTACACTCCTTCCTCAAAAAACTACAATTACAGATCCTGCTTAGAGGCCCGCCAGTCCGCACAGGTGCATGCACAGGCACAGGCTCAGGCGTTGGCACAGGCTCAGGCCCAGGCCCAAGCACAAATGCAGGCCCAGACTGCATCCAAGGCCACCACAGGTGACCTTTCTCCCGTTAATAGACTCAACAAGGGCTTGAACACCGCGTCCTTTCTCCAGCAACGTCTTCAACAGCAGCAGCTCAAGGCCATGGCCCATCAGGGCCAACAGGCCAACACACAAGAGCTTCTCTCACAGCTAATGAAATGAGCCATTTATATACTAATTCTCTGTATCAAAATTTCATCTTCACTCTTTCCTCTCAAGCCCTTTATTCACCATGCCCGACGGTACGAAGCATTCTATTCCGGTGGGAACTCGGCTATTGATTCCCCAGTACCCCTGGATTGACACCTTCTTTTTGTTGGCGATTCTCATGGCTATTCCTTACTGGGTTAGCACGATATGTCTGATTCTCTACGTGGTTTTTGGTAACCATGAGATGCTGGACAGTGCTTTAGGGTTTTTACTATCGCTGCGACTGAACACACCTAAAAGAAGGTCGGTCAAGCATTCCTCTCTCATGAAGAGCCTCTCACTATACTCGTTTCTCTTGTTTCTTACAAGCGACGCCCTATGTATGACGGGAATCATATTTCTCATGCCGTCGGTGATCCCCTACATTCTGCTCTTTTCCAAAGCCCTGATGGCCTCAAACTTGACCTCTACCAGAAGTCGGTATTTGTTGGATGCTCTATCAACGGGTTGTGCATTGATATTAATTGAATATACGTCCCAGTTTTTGATTGATTACTTTGAATTGATCAGGTCCGACTCGGGCCTAGATACATCCCTGTCATTCAGTTCCGTGGAACTTTTGCGGTTCAAGTCACTAAAAAACTCGTCAAGCGTATCCAAGAGATTGGTCTACTATCTGTCGTTCCGCAACTTTCACTATGATTCCTCGCTATTGTTCAACTTGGATCTGTGGCTCCAGTTCGTTAACGCCACATTGTCGCTTTATACAATCATGCACAACATCAGCCCCTTCTTGCGAAAAACTCCCGGTTTCAAACAGCTATACGAATTGACCGACAGTTGGTCCCCAGAAATGGAAACCGGTGATGCCAAGCCGAATCCCGAACCCAGTCACGCCCAACAGCAGCCCTCCATTATAATCAATGACTACATTGCAAATTCCAATCTTCCAAAACAGACTTTGTATTTACACCACTCTGACACAGTGTCCTCCCCAAAAATGGCAGTGGCTCATAATTTCGAGAACTTCTGCAAGTCGATGTGGTCATCAAAGGAGTCAATCGATTATAATATCAGATACAATATAACAAACATCTCCCTTAGACCAAACAAAGCAAAGGTTTCATCTTCCACAAATGGCCAGGCGTCACCGTCGAAAATCCCAACCAAGGTAAGAAACCACAATATCGAAAAATTAAACAAATACTATCTTCAACGGTACCAACAGCCCCTTTGGACTCTTTTAACTGCTGCGCGGACAATGTTCATTGAACAAAATTATTATTCTGGAGATTTTTATTCACACAATGCGTTGGCTACAACCAATTACGGCTACGACGATTACTCCAAGAAATCGTTGACATCATCACCCCAATGCTTTGTCTGGTATATTGGAGAGACCACACTAGGGTTTGAATTGCACTCGATCAGCTTGGAGCAATTACTCATCAAAGTGAATGGAATCATCTGGCCACATGTTTCGTCGTGCAAAGTAAACAATAAGGAGTTAATCTTCATTAACGGATTGAGTCCTTTGTTTCAATACGATATCGAATTTGTCAAGATCACCATCAACGGAGAATTGATCCATTTATCCACCAATACCGTCTCGACAATCTTTAAGGACCGTGCCGTGACACAATCGGTGATGCAAAGTCCCATTACAACGATGCAGAATTCTGTTGCCACCACACAGGAGGCAATCGATCGAGAGAAGGTGAAGTTGAAGAAGATCAAAACAGACTGGAGGAAGAGATCAACCCAACTCAAGGCGGAGATCGAGAACTTGAACTCAAGAATCAACCAGAAAGATGAAAGCCGAAACTACAAGAAGTTGGAGAATTTGAGAAGTTCTGTGTCTCAAATCGATACCCAGGTCAACGAATTGAACCAGGAACACGAGAAGGTGTCGTTGGAGCAACTGGAGATGGATGAACAATGCTTGAATTGCAAGAAGGAGTTTGATAACGAGTGTCGTGTGTTCAATAATTGTGAACGGGAATTCCACGATGCTGTCGACGGTCTTGAAGTCAAGGTGGACCAATTGAAGCAAGAGATGGCTCAGCTTTTAAATAAGAAGGACAAGATCACCAACAAGGAGATGAAGTTCCAGAAGGAGATCAAGGAAATAAAAGAGTGGTTTGTAACGGTGAAGTCGAATCTCATTAAAGACCAACGCACGAGACGTGAGGCTCTGAACCAGCAGAGGAAATTCGAGTTGGAGACGCTCAAAAAGTCTCTCAACACTAATGGTAAACTTATGTCATAACTAGCATTATTATATTATATACATGAACTTCACACCTCAACAAGGGGTTCCCGCAACTTCTCTCCGACTTTGTGAAACCCTCTATTGAAGTATATCAACCCCCCGCTCTTCTCCTCCTCATCTATGTGCACCAATATATCTTTAACTGTACATGTCCAGATCTCGTGATTGAACACCTGGAACACTTTGAACTTCTCACAGATGAGCACTCTCTCCGACTGCTCCGTTAGGATTGGGATTTCAATGCCCCTACTGGTAAGCTGCTCCTGATAAAGGTCATTTCCCATCTGTAAATCACCGTAAAATGCCCACTGGGAAGAAGACAACCCGGAAAACGGAGTTGTAGTCTTGCCACTCTGGCTGCTGTTGCCGTTTATGTATTTTACCCCTCTACTGAACTGCCTGGCCAATTCTACACTCTTATTGATTGGTTTCATTATATGCAATGCTAGATGTCCCGACTGGTGCAACTGGTGGGAGGTCGCACTAGGAACCTGTAAATTGAACTGTATTATGGGTTCAGGGTTTACTGTGAGAGAGGTGGCTGATGAGAGCGTCATTCCGTGCAATTCCACCTCATCATGGGTATATCTACCGGAGGTTAAAATAAGTGCTTGAGAGCTCAAAGTAGCCATGGCTTCTTTATACGCCTTTGTGGGAGGATCATGTACTACCTTAAACAATCCTCGTTTGGTAACCCTGCTGAATAGTTGCATTATAAGAGAAGACAATGACAGTCATGTACAGAAAATTATTCATACTAAAATTCTCCTGAATCGATGCCAAAGCAGGGCAGAATAGCAGCCAAACTGGTGGCGGCAGCAAAGAGATTGCATGAACCCAGGGTATTTGATTTGAATGTGCGAAGAAATGAATCTCCAGTGTTTAAAAACCCTGAAAAGTATTCGATGAAATATAAACCTGTGATGGAAAGAAATCAAAGCTATCCATGTCTAAATGAGTCCTTATTTGCCCAAATTCTCGCCTCTCCACCGCGGATGACACACCAAACTCGTGTTATCGTTCCACGAGATTTGTTGGTACCGATGAAGATCTACAAAACGAAACATTTTGAACCAAGTAGGGAACATTCGTATGAGCATGTGTTGGTGCCGGTTGTCTCCGGTGATTCCAATGATTCGAAAAACTGTGGCTGTTATTATCCTAGAAATTCCATATTGTTTAGAGTTGAGTCGAGTGAAGGAATATCGCTGTTGAAGAAAACGATGGTCAATCTGATTCAATATCCAGAACTAAAGGGCGGAGTTAAAGTTGGTTGGCTAAATGCCTCATGTAGGGTACTAGATGATGTGATTGCAAATCAGCTGAAGGAAGTGGATGAGAAATTGGATAGACAGCATCGTAGTTCACAAGTTGTTAGAATAATAGACAGCAAAAAAGAAGATGCACTTGGGGTGATAAACGGCTCAATAGCAATTAATATTAACAAGCTAGCTTGTAAGGATCTCTTGGGCTCTTTGATTGACAAAGAGATACCAATCAGCACTAAAAACATCCATCTACTTGTTCGGGTGGTTCAATCATGTATGTACTATAGTCGATGAATTTGGATGTATTTAGCCCTGTGGATGGATTTATAGATTTAACTTTACATTCCAAAGATCATTGGTCAAGAGTATTACTTTTGGGGGCTTTAATGTACAGAAAGAGGATATTATGCGATGAAAATGCCTACCCTTATTAGTTTCCCCAGTAAATTAATGCTTCCCAGTGGTTTGTTCATTAAATTTGTGGACGGAATATGTTTCCGCAGTAACTTTTTTTTTCTCCCAGTAACTTTTCCATCGCGAGGGATGGAACCGAGTTTTACTTCGGTAGAATACTGATCAGTAGAATCATGTCAAGGTTTTCTCTCTTTATGTTTAAGCGGTTGGATTTGACAAAATAATGATATTGGTTTTGTGGGATCCAATGTGGCCAGTGCACGTAAAGTACGCATGTGCGCGCTTCACACGTGATGCCAAATGTTAATTTAAATAATTTATTATTGATGCTGGGGTTTTCTAAATCTATATTTCTATACAATTTCCAATTGCAATGTCTTTCAGACACCTATTCTGGCGGAATAAATGGACCCATTCCTGTAGAAGTCCAATGTGGCGCATGGCGTAAAATGCATTGGTGCGCCACGTTTTTAATGTTGCATTAGAATCAACTCGTCACTATGAACCTTATTCCGCACAGCTAAGTCTGTGATCAGTTCTTCTAATTAGTAAAATGTTAAACTGTTTTTTTGGAGATAATTGAAGTAATCTTCTCATGAATCACATCCATAATTTAATTCGCCTGCTATTTTACATATTAATCGAAGTAAGTCGCCTAGAATTTTATTTCAGTACATCAGAGTGGAGTAATAATTTTACTTAAACTCCATTGTTTACCTGAATCCTCACAATCACCGCTAAAATCAGAGGGATTAACTATTTGCTCAGTCAACAAAACTTCATATTCGCTTCAACCAAATGGTGTTCACAATCCTGTACACTCAATATGCGAGTTGGTGTGAGGTGAATTCAGATGATTCATTGTTCACCAACAAACTTACTTTATTTATGTGTGCTTAATGGTATTAAATCTTTCTCTATATATAATTGTCTACTTACTTACCTGTTTAACCACACAACTTCAATGGTAATCCATACAATACCGGAGCAGCACCGTTCAAATACTTTAGCTTGCAGACATCCCTACCTTCCATGACACAGGTGCTCAAGGTTTTCATCTTACTGCTGCTGGTATCAAAGAAATCCATTCCCTTGATATCGTTATAATCTGTTAACAACCCCCACTGGTTCAATACCGACAATGTGAACAAATCTGTATCTTTGTCAGTAACATCCCATAGATTGACCAATAAAGCTGGACACCCACCTGTAATATAATTATATGGTGTACCATACGGATATAGTCCTCCCTTGGTTTTCAACTGACCAGATGAACATCCAAACAACAATGTTGGTGGTATATGATCCCTCTTTTTAATTTGAGACGAACGGATATACTGTTCACCACCACCATGACCAGCATAAATGTAGAGATTGGAATCAGACATTGCCTTTACAATGTCATCCTCATGGGGCTTCTCGCCAACAATGCCTTTCCAGCTCTCCAATTCCTGGAATTTCGGCCCAAGATTCATCTCCGTTTTCTTGAGATCACCACCTGGATTGATAATATAATATCCTTTTTCTGTCGCAACACCCGATTGAATCAAATGTTGCTGATCAATTAACATATCCACCAGATGTTTAACAGAGGGGAATCGTGACACGGACTTGCCTCTCAATGATGTGAATGATTCCCAAGGTATTGTGACCGATTCCGGACCCGGTATGATGAAGATATGACTATCATTTTTCATATCACCAGGAACCTTGACCAGGTTAATCACATTTATTAACTCCGTATTGAGCTTTCCAACATCAATAACATTTTTCAAAGATGGTACATCTGATTTCATGTTAATGGTGTCAAAGACAAAGATGAGTAAATCATGCACCTTGGTCTCATCAATATCATCGATGTTGAGGAACATTTCAAATACTCTGTCATCAAAACTGTTCAGAAGATCGATAACTACATTTCTCTGAACCAATTCCAATCCACTAATATGTTTTTGAATGGACTTTATAATGACCGTTTTAATCTGGATGACCATTTCCTTTGATCTATGGACAATAGAAAAAAGGGAATTGAATCCTCCAAACCAAGACCTGTCCATATGGTCCAATAGGTCCTTCAATTCGGTATCCAATTTCATCCGTTTATTCCACCATTCGATTTTTTGCTCCCTTGTCTTCACGTTCGAAGTAACTTCCGGCTTGGTAGTATAGTCACTATCCGTGATTATCTTTTTCAACTTGGATAGTGCACTATCAAACTCAAAAACAGTGTTATGTCTATTCAACGAAAACTCAAATATAAGAGGCTCAACATACCCAGATTCATATTTGGTCAACGTAAAACAATTTGTGATACCACTATAATCAACAGAGATTGCTATCCAATTTGACGGTAATAATTGCTTAAGAAGATCCAATCCGCTCGTAAAAACAGGTTTATCATTTTGGCTTATTGTTTCCAACTTTGGTAACACCTCATTATTAGAGATATCATGTGAAGATAACCGCTTTTCATAAATGAAAGGCAAGTATTTGAACTGATCATTAAGTGTGCATATCCAATCCACTATCCTATTCTTCTCATTGCTATGGTTATCAAATCTCACCAAATTGATGAAACAGTTGACTAACTTATCAATATCACCCTTCAAAATATCTTTGGGCAACCTTTGAAAGTTAGAATTGATAGAAACAAAGTAGTTTGCTCCACATTCCTTCAAATTCTTAATAAGTGTCACCAAGTCCTCATTGATACCCTTGGGGCATTTCACGTTAGATAATGGATAGGATACTGTTGAATTGATAAGTTCCGGATGATTCAAAATTAACTGGGAACACTTGTTGTATAAGCAAAGAGCAATGGCGTGTTCGTTTTTAGACTCTTGAAAATATTCCATCCACAAGGATGAATTGTGGTAATCAATTTTAAAATTAAACCTTCGTGCAATCGTCTCAATCCAGATGTTAATCAAATAGTTGGTATCCTTAGATTCATTCAACAGATGATATATCTTCCTATCAAATTCATATCCTAATTCACATGCAGTCTTCCACTGACCTTTAAAACAGGAATATCTCTCTTTAGTAGATAAGATGGAGAGTTTAAACAGTTCATCCACCGTATCATATAATCCCTCAGACAACATCAGAAAATTAGAGTAATGTAAATCAACCTGCTGAAGGTTCTTAAGAGAAATGTGATGTTTGGTAAATTCCAAGCTGTACTTACATTTCAATATGGACGATGGTTGACCGTCTGAAAACATTTTCAATTCATTGAAATAAAATTCAAATTCCTTATACGAACCCATATTAAACAAAGTGTCTGTTAAATTAGTGTAACAGCTAAGGATGTTTTCGGAAAATACCAACTTCAAAATGGATTTAAAATTCATGGAAAACGTTAGAGACTGTTCATTGGGTAAAATGAAAGTCTTCATAATAGACTGTAAAATTTTTAATTGTCTCTTCAACGTTATGACACTTTCCACGTAATTCAAAGTGTAAGTTTTATGATATTGGGAAACAATATGCAAAAATCGAGCCAGCATAAATAATAGCTCCACAACTTGGTATTTGTCTTTCTGTTCTCCGATAGAAAACAAAGGATCCTTGCGGAGATTGGCTAAAACGCGAAAAATCTCCTCTTTGACGTTGGAATCATTGTTTTCAATACAATATTCCAAAAATGAAATGTTCATCTCCATTTTGATGAAGGAATTGGAAACCATTTCGGGGGACATTGCATTTGCCAATTTGAGGAATTTGTCATATTGATGGCTGTTCAGGTACAGTTTCGTCAATTGCACACTGAGCTTCTGAAGGTACTCTTTTTTTAGTATTGCCTGCGGGGAAGCGATGTATATTTCCAAAATCTCTATTGCCCATTGATTCAATTGGTGGTATCTCAATGTATCTATGACAGTTGTTAAAACATTGAATTCATATTCTGTAACATACATTCTTTTAGAACACCACTCCATCATTTTACCGCGAACTCTTCTCAAAGAGTTAACGAGCGATTCACCGGTGGCACCACTCAACGTGGAATTCAAAGAGATCATATGGGAGAGAATCAACGTATTATATTCAAAAACTAAACTGTCTTCTTCAATCTCAAAGTTGTCACTCTTGAAGTTAACACTGAATTCAATGATGAAGAATATCTTCGACAAGAAAAGTAAAAATAGACCGTTATCAGTGAATAGATTTTTCAGTGCTAAAATGGCGCTGGAAATGACCTTTTCTTTGTCATCAAGTGTAGTGATTGTGATCATTTGAATTACATTGATCAATGTGCCAATGCATAATTCGGGGTATTTAAAATTTTCAATGAGCAAACCAAATTGAAGTGTTGAAGCAAGCGAATTCGTCAGTAATTTTAGGGTTGTGTGCATTTCAAGCTGCATGAGAACATCTAGATCGAATATTGATCCCTTAAAAGAAACTGAGTACCATATTTCAAGGGACCTCATTAAAAATGGTAAGGCATTTTCCATAAAATCATTACTGACCAATGAATAAGAAATTTGATTCATTTTCTCAACAAATTTGTAGGAATCCTTTTCCTTCACCGTGTTGAACAAGAGATATTCAATTTTTGCACTTTTTTTGAAAAATTCTACTCCAACAGTCAAACCTTTTGTCACTAATTTGTTCCCAAAATGAAGGTAAAGGTTTGAAAGATTTCTGAGCCTTTTCTGTTGCTTTTTGGGATGAGCATAAAATGTTTCAACAAGAAGAGATAATGTTTGATTGACGAATTCAACATGTGAATAAAAGTCGCCCATATTTTTGACAGCTATTGTGACAAAATCAAGCATTCCTGTAAGTTTAAGAGCAGATATCTCATGATGTTGACTGGAATATCCATGAATGTACTCAAGAAGAAAGATGACAAAAGTTTGGTCCTCAGTCATTGTAAATTGTGAGTTTTTCAATTTCAGGAACACTGCGTTTAAGCCTTTGGGTTCATCAACCAGGCCGTAATCCTTACTGCGTATCCTTCTATCAAATGCATCCAATATAGGTTTTGGTGCCGGTGGAATGACTAACAAACCGCTATCATCCCATTTCAATTCGTGGTCACCTAAAGTCTGTGAAATCATTCTGAATCTGCCCTTAAGATTCAAAAACGGACCAAGTTCAACTTCGCGCTCCATCATTGCCTGAAGGAGATCATGGAAACTCCCTGCTGCAAGCTTATAGATGACGCCTTCGTTTTTCCGCATCATCTTGTCACAGTCGGAACAAATCTTCCATTGCAAATCACCATTGATTTGATTTATGTATACACCAAACTTCATAGTCAGAATAAGGTATACCAGCTTATACCCCGTCTTTGTACTAGTGGAAAGTTGAAATAAGGCATTTATTACTTCCAAAACCAGAAACCTCGCTTCTTCTGCGGCCAAGACTACCCTTTCAAAGTTTGACTCTCGTCTCAATGCCTCTACAACCTCCTTGTGAGTCACAGGTGGGTTTGCGCCGCTCTGGAAGACTGCCACAGTCAATTTTAACGTTGTAATACCAAATTTCGCCAAAGTGTCCAAACTCACCACTTTTCCACACTGCTCTGGATGCCAGAGCCTAAGAAAATTTGAAAATGTAGCCTTATTGCTCGTACCCAGTTCCTCCTGTATCATTTGGTACAGGACATCCAACTGAGATGAAGCGTAGTTGAAGCTCCCATAACTTACCAACAGATCAACCCATTCCAACTGGCTTTGAAGTTGATAAGATTTTGCAGTACCTATTTTCCCAAGCACCTTTTGGCAAAGCGTATATCTGGCTAGTGCAATCTCTAGTCTCAAATCAACATTTTTGATGTCAAAATTGGTTATTATGGACCTAATACCCTCCATAGCGAGTTTTTCAAAGCTGAAGTTTGCATCAGCACCGGTATCACACGTCAAATATTCATTTAAAGCTGGTTCTGTCCCCGCCCAATCGATGGTCATCCCAAAATATAGCAATTTTACCTCACAAAAGAGGGCACAACGGCTATTTTCATCTTCTTTGTGCGTGTTTTTGTTTACGTGATAAAGTGCTCAGCAAATGTAAATGGAAATTCAAGTTTTATATAATAAAATCCTTAAAGGAATTTACAAATCACCGGGAACAGGATATTGGGAGACAAATGCAACAACCTCTTCGTTCAAGGCCTTGACAGCAGGACTTTCAGCAGCCAACTTCTTGAAGGAGTTCAACTTTTCCTTGGCAGTAGCACCTTGCTCTTGCAACTTCAATTGGAAGGCAATTGCAACAGCCTTGTCCATGAAGAGAGCAACTTGGTCAAACTCGTGCTTGTGGAAACCTCTGGTGGTCATAGCAGGAGTACCGACTCTCAAACCGGATGGGAAAAGGGCAGAATGGTCACCAGGGACGGTGTTCTTGTTAGCAGCAATGGCGGCTCTTTCCAAAACAGCCTCCAGTCTGGCACCATCAACACCCTTGGATCTCAAGTCAATCAAAATCAAGTGGGTGTCGGTACCATCGGAAACCAAGTCGAAACCTCTCTCCTTCAAGGCGTTGGCGAAGGCAGAAGCGTTGGACACAATGTCAGTTTGGTATTGCTTGTATTCTGGGGTTTGGGCCTGTTTCAAAGCCACAGAAAGAGCGGAGATGGTGTGGTTGTGTGGACCACCTTGATGTGCAGGGAAGACAGAGAAATTGATCTTCTTTTCCAAATCGTAAGGGATTTCCTTACCCTTCTTGGTGACCTTTCTGATACCCTTTCTGAAGAAGATCATGGCACCTCTTGGACCTCTGAGGGACTTGTGTGTGGTGGTGGTGACGATGTCAGAGTATGGGAATGGGGATTCTGTGACGCCGGCAGCAACCAAACCGGAGATATGTGCCATGTCAGACATCAAGTAGGCGCCAACCTTGTCGGCAATCTCTCTCATTCTCTTGTAATCGATAACTCTGGAGTAAGCAGAGGCACCGGCAACAATCACCTTTGGTCTGAAGAGCAAGGCGTTCTTCTCCAATGTATCGTAATCAATCAACCCAGTGGATTCATCCAATCTGTAAGGCATGGTTTGGAAGTACTTGGAGACGTAAGAAATCTTCGTGGTTGGAGTTTGGTAACCGTGGGACAAGTGACCACCGTGAGGCAAATCCAAACCCATGATTCTGTCACCCACCTCCAAAATGGCAGAATAGGTGTACAAATTGGCAGGAGCACCTGACAAGGATTGGACATTGACACCCCACTTTTCGCTATCTAAACCAAACGTCTCCAAGGCTCTCTTTTGACAGAGAGATTCTGCCATGTCTATGAATTCGTTACCACCGTAGTATCTTTCACCAGGATAACCTTCAGAATACTTGTTTTGCATCTCGGATCCCAAAAGATCCATAACGGCCTTTGAGGTGAAGTTTTCGGATGGAATCAACGTAATCGAGTTTCTTTGTCTAGCCTTTTCCAATTGAAGAATATTGTACATTTCAGGATCAACGTCCTTCACAGACTTTGAAATAAGAGCCTGAGCTTCTGGTTGAAGAGCGTAAAAACGCTTGAACAAAACAGCGTTGCTCTTAGCACTCAATTTGCTTTGTGACACAAAACTTCTCAACATTATGGTGGTTATTGGATGAAAAAAAGGGTGAAAACGGCTTGATTAAATTTTCACACCGCATCAGTCATCGGAGAAATGAGTTTTTCCCCGGAGTCATGGCCAGTGGAAGAAGTCATGGCCAGTGGGAGAAGTCATTGGGAGGGGCCAACGAAGGTTCGGTAGTAAATTCGACATTGGAAGCCAGTCACGTGACCAATGACCATTCTGGAATAATTCATTCCATAGGCCAATTAGGAAGTTGCTTAATAATTTATTCCAAAGAGAAAGATTGTTAAAATAATGAGCGTTTGTTTTCAGGTAGAAAACATGCGATTTTGAACCAATTGAAGGGCATCATTTCTCTAGGGGTGGAAAGTGGCGCATGATACACGCGCCACCCAGGACGTGAGTTACTAAAATTTCAGCCAACCAGATGGGCATTGCCCCCAGTAAATTTCCCAGTATCCTGCGAAGTAGTGGGCAGATATGGATCTCCTCGGTAAATTCCCCAGTAATTTGCCCCAGTAATTTGCCCCAGTAAATTTCCCACGATTAAGTTTAGCACTCAAACTATTTTATCATACCTTATGAGAGAGCAACATTGTGGCTGAAAACGGGTTTACACACCAAGAATCTTTATAAAATGATCCAGGAGTTTAATTAATAATGGCGGGACTTGCACTGTTTCTTGGTGGTTGGAAGTCTTGTTCAGTAATGAGAAACCAGCAACAAATCAGTAAGTAACAAAGTGCGCTCAATGGCATGCTGGACTCGACCCTTTATTCCTAGCGTTACATTGGTTGGTTTCACGGTCCTGTGATCGCCGGGCCAAAATGGCTCAATGGAAATGATTCCTCCCTAGCGTATTCTACCTCTATTGGTATACTATGTGGCGTATGAAAACTTTGGCATAATGCGCCACCCCATCGCCCCTCCTTCCTCTCAGACGCCAAGTGCTAATAGACCTGGCAAAGTATGCAAGAATCGACGGCAATGCAACCTGCGGTAAAATCAATGCAGCAGCGGATTTCTAAGCTCTTTAAGCCAATGGATCAGCCACACCTAACCTCGACTGAGATATCCACGTTGAAGAGAACCAAACCTAGATGCCACCATTCAGACACCACTAAATGCCAATGCAGGCGAGTTTTGAATCGAAACAAGCAAATGAGGACACAGAACCGGCGCCAGATTGTCCGCGAGAACAAAGTCGACACAACCAGAGGCGACATGATGGGGTTTGTCTTCGACCGGGAAAATGAGAGGGAGCAGGAGAAATGTGTTGATGAATCCAGAGTGGAGCACGACATGTTGCTCAAATCGTTGGATTATGATGCCGACGATGATGAGAGTGAATGGGAAGATCTTATAGAGCTGGAGCAGGACCAGCAGGAATTGGAACAATTCATAGAAATGGAGAAGATGGAATTAGAGGAACTGCTGGAAGGTCTGACGCTGAAATAAAGTTGGAGAGGTTTTGTACCTCTCAAGATGGTCAAAATAGGTGTCATATGTGACACGCTATATGTGGGGTGATTTTGCAGTCTTTTTCGGGACCATGGATGGAATATTTATAGAATTACTAACCCTTAGTAAATAACTGCTGAGCGCTTTTGAAAACCCAAAGTCCGTCACACTCCATCAGCATAAATATGTCCGATTGGGAGGAAGACATGTACGATTCGTCGTCGGAAGAACTTGATTTTGAGGAGGACGTCGATATGGAGGATTCGGACGAAGAAGGAAATTCTCCAAACTTGGAAACTTTGTATTTTGAAGCAAAGAATTTGAAAGAAGAGGGATCACTGAAGGAGGCGCTAGAGTTGTTCGAGAAGGTGACAGGGTTCATTGGAGATGAGCAGTATGGCGAAGATGAGTACATCTTTAAGGCCATTAAACAGAGAATTAAAATAGAAGAACTGAAGGATGATTATGAAGGAATCATTGAACTTGTGGATATTCTTTTAAAACAAATCCAATTTGTGGATAAAAGTTACGGTGGTTCTTGTTTATTGAAAATATTAAGCAGATGGGAGAAACGAAGTTATCCAGCGTCTTTTCAATGCCGGCTCTATGACAAATTCACCGAATATTTAAGAACATTCGATGACAATACGTTGGTGTTTAAACGGATTGAAATGAGGGTGAACTTGGCTCGAGTCAATCTGCTAATATCAGAGAATAAACTTGAGGTTGCTATGAGCTTGTTGAAATCTTTAGAAGGGAAAGTGGAATCAATTCCCGATACTGTGAAGGGGACACATATGTTGGATATCGTGGTAAGTCAATTGAGCATTTTAATGAAAAATGAGTATCAGATAGAAGAAGTTAAAAGATTAACCGACCTGGCGTGTAAATATATGACAGGCATCCCCCATTCCAGGGTGGTAGGTGTCATTCATGAGGCTATGGGGATCGTCGACATGTACGAGAGGAACTTCGCTGATGCAAATGATCATTTCAATTGCTCGTTCAAGGGTTTTAATGATGCTGGTGATGACAGAAGAATAAAGGTTGTTACAGGGTTCATCATCAGCTCTCTCTTGAGTAAATCTCAAATCAATCCCTTTGATTCCAACGATTTTCAGGGCTTGCTCGAGTTGACCTCGGTGGAACAGCTTATGCATCTTTACAATTGCGTTGAGGCCAAGGACATTCAGCAGTTTAATACGTTATTGAGAGATCCGGTATTCAAATCCCAAATCGACGGAGATACCTTAATTTTGGATTTCCTGCCTAGTATCTTCGAATTGGTGAGAACCAACTACTTATTGGCAACACTGCCTCTTTTATCAAGATGTTCATTTTCTTTCCTATCCAAAAGCATGGAAATTGAGGAGGGTGAATTGAAGAATCTTCTTTTCAAAGTGTACAACAAGGGCCTTCTTACAAAATTTCAAATCGACTTCATTGAAGGAACCATCGTATATACCGAAGGGTTACAACCAATTGTTGAAGATGTAAATCCGTTGGACTTCATGGACAGAGTTTTATGGTTGAGAACGACAAAATTGGATGCAACCGATTTAGATTCTGCAGTCATGAAATACAGAAATGCATTAGAAAATGGATTCCAACCTGAGAGAACACCAGTTCTACCCTGTGAAACTCTTCGAAAAGGCCTAAAATTGGATGACCGGCAATTAAAGGAGAAATTTCACAATTTTTATGTTCCCAAGGAAGTGCTCTTTGAAGTATTGTGGTATTTGTATCCCAGCTTACAAGCGGTCAAGGCAAGTACATGGAACAGCACATCTGACATCATCACAATTGTCAACTTTTATATCAAATTGATGAAAAGCGGGATTCCGACACCTAAAAATATTGAATTGAATAGAGTTGAAAAATCCCACAATGATTTCATAAACAGTGAGTTTAAAAAGATCTACCAATTCCAATCACTGAATAGAGGCTCTAAATTCGAAAAGGATCATTTTGTTCGTGAGATTGTGCAAAAAAGTGAACTGGGCATGCTGGAACCTCCAGAAAACCCTGAAAAACACCCCGATCTTTCATTAAATTATCACGGTAAATTGACCGCCAAATTGGATCTTACGTGGTCAATATTAAACCAGATGAATGATTTTCAGATCACCAACAGATTGGGCTCAGGCAAGATAAAAGCAGATTTCAAGAACTCCAAGACCAGGAAAAGAGCTAAAATGTCCCATAAATATCAGACTCATGACAGGTTAAGGGCACCAATGGTTGATGATGGAGATGAGAGCATGACTGACCTTTCCGAGGACGGCAGATTTGATGCAAAGATCGAGACAAGACAATATGGAAATCCTTGGAAATCCCCCTCATTGAGACATATACGGTCACTCCATTTATCTGAAGCAAGCTCGCAAACTTCTGACAGCGATAACTGAGATGGAAGATGCTGAGCGTTTTTTCCAAGGCTGTGCACATTTTTCACCTGAAATTTTTTTTTCGATTCTATTAGAATGAAGAATTCCTCTTTAAGGTAGCAAAAATCATGGGATTGAACAAACAAACAAAGACTTATAAGAGGAAGGGAAAACAAAACAACCAAAGAGAAGTTACGGCAGAAATAACGTCAGATTCTCAGGCCAGAAATGTTCTTCAAAATCAACCAAAGCTTACACCAAAATCTACCAGTAAGGTTTTAAAGGGGAAGACTTTGAAGAAACATTTAAGAAAGGCCGAACTTTATGGTTTGAAGAAGAAGACCAGGGAATATACCGAAAAAGAATTGGGGATTCCAACACTTAATAAGGCCATTGTTCCTGGTACCATAAAAAAGAGCGGGAAGAAGGGTAAGAAGTTTGTTGCAGACAATGACAATATTTTACTACAGAGATTGATCAAGACGATCAATGATGACAGGGATTTAGTCAACGAAAGTAAACTGGAGAAGAGTAAGAGATTGGAGGAAATCAGAGATTTGCGTAGACAAGAAATGGAACGTAAAGAAGAGGAAAAGAAGGAAAAATTGGAGAACGTGAAATTAGGTATCAAACAAAAGGCTAACTTGGCTAGAGCCTCGAGAAGGAAGAACGCTAGAGAGACCAAGAGGGCTCTTGAAAAGGAGGTGATTTCTGAGGTTAAGAGTAAGAAGAAGAGTGTCTCTTTCGCATAAGTTTATAGGTAACGTTAAAGAATATAAGGGAAAGATAAAATCACTTCAATTTGGCTATCAATGGGATTCCATTGGAAGTCAAAGATTGGCTCACCTTCTGTTGGAAAAGCTCATGAGACACGCCGTTGACAATATCAGAATGCCAGTCTTTTGCCTTTTCAAATCCATTTGTTTTGGCATCGTAATCATCAAACACCTTGTAAAGCTCATCTCGGGAGCCTGCCACAAACGGTCCTCCCTGGACCACATTTTGAGACATGATCTTCCCGGAAAAAAGGACAAATCTTGAAGATTCATGAGCATTTGCGTCCACGCCGCATTCGATCAAATCCCCATCATCGTTGAAAAAGACAGATCGGTGTTGGTGTGCTTTTCTGCCATTAACCATCAAATCACCCTCCAAAATATAAACAAAGGCGTTACTGTCCTTATCAATTTGATGAGTGAATTTTCCTCCTGGTTTTACATCTATCAGATAGTATTCCATTGGAGTATATGCCAAATCATGGTTGGATGCCACACCGTAAGATTCTCCCGCAATCACTCTCACCGAAACCTTGTTGTTTGGTTTAGCTGTAGGTATCTCCTCGGCTCTCAAATCCCTATATCTTGGTTTTGTCTTCTTCATCCCCTGGGGCAAATCCACCCATAATTGCAAGCCCTCAACATCATTTCCATCCAAACTGTACAATTGCTCGGCATGCATGATTCCCTCCCCTGCAGTCATAAACTGGAGATCGTTTGGTCTTAAAACACCGGAATTACCCAAACAATCGGCATGAACTGCGTAATTTTTCAACATCAAAGTGATTGTTTCTTGCCCATAGTGGGGATGATCTGAAAACCCCGTATTTGGAGGCCCCAGGAAGTGATCAAGCATCAAAAAAGGAGAAAAATACCTCATTGATCTGACGCCAATAGACCGTCTAACAAGGACACCAACACCTTCAGCCCTTTCCAATGCATGGACAACACTTTTTATTGATCTTAATTTCGACATCTTTGATAAATAGTGCAATAGCCGCCTTAATTGAGGAAGGAGGTTGAGTGAATCAAGTATGCTCGGAGATTAAAGATTAGGTAAGATTAGGTAAGATTAGTAAAAAAAAAAAGCGCCTTAGGTAATCACCATGTGAATTGTTACGTAACCACATCCCGCCACGACCACTATTCTGTCGCACACGGTCGCGAGCCTACAATTCGGAAATTTGGTTATCACTCACTATTCGGAGGTGACCATCCTTCTCCTAATAAACTGGAAATGCAAGCTCCAAAGACGACCGTGTTTGGTTTTTTGAGTTTACTGGGATTATCTCTTGGTTCCTACCAAAATTCAGCTCCGCTTCTTGTTTCTTCCGATCTCTACAACGGTTTCAACGCCAAATATGTGCAATCTTTCGATGACGCTAGTGTGAACGTAGCTTCATTGACGGAACAAATGTGTTCTAATAATGACAGCGGCTTTCTTCTCTTGAGAATTAACGGTTTAGACAGCGAGGATTTGACTCCGGACTTTTTGACGATTTTTGGTGATGAATTAGACGTTATGTGTAACAATGTGATTTACAAGGAAGATGACTTGGACTTATCAATCGGTGGTGCATGTAATGAAATTAATTACTATGATTCCAAGAAGATGGATTCGGAAAAGATTTGGATAGATGCTGTGGAATCCAATTCTCCAACTGTTGTTGAATTGTACAAGAATGATGGATTTATGGATCTATTGAGTAAATTGGCTGTTTTGAATCAAGATAAGGATATTATTATCCAAGGTGTCCCCTCCTTTGTCAAAACTCTTGTTCACCAGAGAAGAGATGATGAAGAACTCAGTTATGAATCTATTGAAAAAACGTTGAGAGATGCCTTCGAAGAAGTTGGAGCAATGATCGATGAAAACAAACCAGAATTAAGTGACAACGAGGAAATGTTAAACAAGGACCCAACCGTTTCTGCCAGTAAACAAAAGTCCATTCAAGGTGGTTTATTTTCTAAGTACTCGTTCTTTACTTCCGGTATCTGGATGGCAACCATTGTCTCTCTTATTTTGTTCTTTATTGTTTCGATGGCTTTGAGTTGGTTAAGCTCAATGCAAATCAGTTACAAGGCTTTTGACAAGCCGATCGATTTTGAAAAGAAGTTGCAATAAAGTAAATTGACGGCCAATCACATTTAATTCACTAACTACCCTTTTATTTATAGCAATTAACGAAAGATGCAACACTGAAGTGAGGTAGCGGAGTTGGTTAGTGGGCCTGTAAGGTTAACCCGTGTGAGAAAGCTGTATAGATGTTTATCCCGAGAGAGAAGGGAGTATATGTCAAATTAAGAATTAAAATCAAACAAAATTAACGTTGGTTAAATTGGTCTTGAATGCTAAAGCAACCATTTCTTCTTTATTATGCTACTTTTTGATATTGGTACATACATAATATTGTGAATTTAAATGATGAGCTTTCTTGTGCTCATTCTGTAGCTTTGGTAGTCCACAGCCATCCGTGGTTTGTCCGTCCATGGTTTGCCCGTCCGCTCATTAATCTGTTACTTGTTTAAATTACATTCACATCTTCGTTACAGGAAATGCACAATTAATGGGTACATTAATGCACCAAACCCATTTACCCGCAATTTAACAATGTTTATCGTTCATGGAATAGAAGGCTAAGATTGCGCGGCTAATTCATGACGTTTTTAGAACATTCTGAACCAATTGTTACGCTTGAATTTATTGCCATATGACTCAGGAATTATTATTATCATATACATTACAAGTTGTCACCATGGATTAATTGAAGCATATTCACCGTATTGAAGTTATTGTGGTCTATATCGCATGATGTTGATTGTCCAATGAACTTTTTGATACCTATAAGCTCTAAGTATTTAAAAATTAAAGACCAAAACCAACCCCAGGTAAACACATTTCATGTATTTCTCTTATAGTTAACCTACATGAAAATTCATCGATGTCAGGCAAATTTAAATGATTGGGGTTTTGATATTTAGATATATTCATGCTACTAACTATCAATACACGTATGGGATGATCTTGTACTTGACAAGTTTCTCATATTGAACCCAAGACTCCCCGTATTTATTACGACATTTCTCTTCATCTCTTGTTTGTCTGTGAATCAACAATGAGGAGAAATAAATGAGGTAAAAATATGTCAAAGGAGTGTTGAATCCCGTAGGGAGACACCAACTCAAGGCAATGAGCATATCACCAAAATAATTGATATGTTGAGAGAACCCCCACCAACCTTCAATCAACAACTTTGTACCTCTTTTTGTCTGAATGTACTTCAAATCAGGCAGCTTTCCCTGTCTAAAGTTGGACTTTTGGTTATTTGAAGCCTTAAAAATGTAAAACCCAATCATCATGATTGCAAATATGATCAACGAGAACCACAATGATAAGTTGATCTCCACTAAGGCCAAATATCTTGTTTGTAAGCAATAACAGAATGGAACCCAACAAAGATCACCAAATGAGAGCATAAAACCAAACCCATCTGTTGTGATATCAATCATTGTCAAACATCCATCTTCGTTCAAAACACCATCAATAATGTAGATAAATTGGAGTATATTGACAATGACCATTGAGTTTGTCAGATAGCCCAGAGTTTGATATTGGTGTTGAGCGGAGGCTAAGTTAAGCAAGAGCCATAAGAGAAGTCCCGGTCTCAATTCGCAGAACAATTTGATATCCCATGAGCCGATCCGGGGATTCAACTCTCTTCCAATAAACCAATCAAAAATCACATTACCTGAGTTACCACAGACACTCAAGATACGTTCCTTGGTTTTCAACCCATTGACATTGGACAAGGACTTGAATGAAAAAATGTAACAAAGAGTGGCCAAAATGATGGAGAACTCCCAAGCAGTTATCATCATTCCGGTGAAGTTTTCATAAAGGAATGTCAATTCCGGCAAATTGAACCCCAGGAGATAAATTCTGGAGCAGAGGATGATTAATAAAAAGGAAGTCAACTCTTTACCGTTAATTAGGTAATCTAACCTGGTACCATCCCTCAATTCCACCCCTTGCTTGTGATAACCAGGAATGACCAAATCCAATATTGTGAGCCCAAAAAACCAAAGTAGATAATATTTCCAGCAGGAGATGTTAATTAATTCCAAGGATCGCACTTTATCGAGGAAAACTTGCTTCAAAGTATCCAATGGAAACTCAAATCCTTGATGAATGTACTGATCGTTGCACATCAAATATAATCCCAATGTGACAAAAGGTAAAAAGAAAATCAATACGGTGGAGCCAATGGGACCTCCAAATTCCGGTTTCGTCGTTACAGGGTTCAATTTCGTCCCAGTCGTCATACAAATGAAGAAAGATCAAGAATGAGTGGGGAAACGAGCGATACGAACCAGATTGAAAAATTCGTCTGCTGACGTAAGTTGCACTGCCGTGAAAAAAATATTCAAAAAAAGAAACTTCCCCAGCTGGCCTCCTTTCTATGAACAATTGGTTTACTCATTGGAAGAGGGTTTTTGGGTTTAAGAAAATGGCAACCGGTAGCAAAGTGTTTGAATTTGAAAATGACAAAATTAATCTCCTGGATTCCGTGAACAAAGGGCGTGAATTGTTTAAATCTTTGGGAGAACCAAGAAAGGTGGTAGCTCCAATGGTGGATGGCTCTGAATTGGCATGGAGAATAATCTCAAGAAGATATGGAGCAGAGTTATGCTATTCGCCGATGATCCACTCCAGACTCTTCTCCGAGGATCGGAAATTCAGAAATCAATTTATTGGTGAAATGGACGGTCAGCCTGGCTTAGATAGACCTTTGATCATCCAATTCTGCGCAAATGACCCCCAGGTATTGTTAAAAGCTGCAAAATACGTGGTTGGTAAGTGTGACGCTGTCGATATCAACTTTGGTTGTCCTCAGGGTATTGCCAAAAAGGGACATTATGGTTCCTTCCTCATGGAGGAATGGGATTTGGTTTATAAGTTGATTAATACTCTTGCAACGGAGCTGGGAGATCAATTGCCTGTGACAGCAAAGATCAGGGTTTTTGATGATTGGTCCAAGAGTTTGGATTATGCCAGAATGTGTTTAAGAGCAGGAGCCAAGTTTTTGACTGTTCATGGCAGAACAAGGGAAATGAAGGGTCAAAAAACGGGTCTGGCCAACTGGACGCTTGTGAAGTATTTGAGAGATAATTTACCCCAGGGTACTGTTTTCATTTCCAACGGTAATATCCTCTATCCCGACGATATTGATCGGTGCATTGCAGATATTGGATGTGATGCGGTTATGAGTGCAGAGGGAAATTTGAGTAATCCTGGTGTTTTCTGGACCAAGGATCAAGACAAGGACAAGCTTTTTCCTAGAGTGGACAAGTTTATGAGAGAGTATTTCGAGGTGGTGAAGAGTTGCAAGGGTGAAGAGTCCAAAAGATGCATGAAAACCCACATGTTCAAGGCTATGAAGGAATTCTTACCAAAACATGTGGAAATCCGTGCAGCAATCAGCAAGATGACCAGAAAGAGTTCCTTTGAGGAGATTGAAGGCGTGATCATTCAAATCGAGAATGCAGTGGCTGAAATTTACAAACAAGACAATATCGCTGACCTTGATGTCATCAAAACTGGTGAAATCGAGCCCTGGGGTGGCAGATATAGAGAGGTCCCTTATTGGAGATTGCAGCCAACGTTCCGTAAGGTGGACGGTGTTGCCGGTAAGGACGTCATTAAGGCTGCGTTGGATGAACAAAAGGCAAAAACCATTGAACAAGAGAAGCTCTTGTCTTCGAAAAAGAGACCAGTTGATGATCCTGCAACTGAGCAGCCTTTTGCTAAGATTGCAAAGGTTGAGGCTTAAAGAAAGGACGTTTTTTAGGCCGTTGTGTTTCTACTTTTTCTACTTAATACCATATTCGATCATGAGCATATGAGCATTTTTCGTTTACAATTCTGTGCCGCTTCTTTCTTCTAAAAGTATGGTCCAGAGCTTCAGAGTGGTGCAAAAAGCACTCGTGAGACACCATTCCGGGTTGTCCTCGTCTGTGAACTCTCTTCTATCTCTGTGCAAAATTTCCGTCTCTGATGCTGACTTGAAGCATGATTTCGATCAACCTTTGGTCTTTCACCTGAGAAAGAGAGGACTGATGGAGACGTGTGTGAATGAAGAGGTTCTAATTAAGGCTTGTGAAAGCAAAAAATTAGGTCTCTATTGTGGAGCAGATCCAACGGCAAAATCCCTTCATTTGGGTAATTTATTGCCGTTAATGGTTTTACTACATTTCAACCTCCGTGGTCACAATATTTTCCCCTTGATTGGTGGTGCAACCGGTGCTGTTGGTGATCCATCAGGTAGAACTACGGAAAGAAATGCCATGGCAAAGGACACCAGATTGGACCACGTGGAGAGAATCTCGAACCAATTCCTGAACTTCTTCAAGAATGGGATCACTTATGGTAAAAGCAGAAACCCATACATTGGGCAGCTATCTATTGGTGCCCAGGAATTGAAGAATAATTATGAATGGTGGAAGGATATGGGGATGTTGGAATTTTTGGCCATCTACGGGAAACACATCAGGGTGAATCAAATGCTTGGTCGAGAGTCGATTAAGAATAGATTGCAAAGTGATCAGGGTATTGGATTCAACGAATTTACCTACCAAATTTTGCAAGCTTATGACTTTTATTACTTGAATAAGAACTTGAATGTGGACATCCAGGTGGGAGGCAACGACCAATACGGTAACATTGTAGCTGGTGTTGATTTAATCAATAGAATGAAGAAGGTTGATCAGAAACCAGGGACTGATGAGGTTTATGGGATTACCGTGCCATTGTTGACGACCTCAAATGGTGTGAAGTTTGGTAAGAGTGCAGGGAATGCGATCTTCATCGACAAGGAGCTCACCTCCTCATACGAAATTTATCAATTCATGTACAACACCAGTGATGAAGATATTGCCAAATTCTTGAACAAGTTCTCGCTTTTGCCCACCCCAGTCATTGATAGATTTGTTGAGGCTCATAACGCGGATAAGAAGCTGAGGTTGGGTCAGCGGTTGTTGGCTTTTGAAATGTGTGATTTGATTCATGGAGATGGTGAAGGTTACAAGAATTACATCATCAGTGAGGTTTTGTTCAGCAAGAAGGATATTAGAGAATATTCCTTTAAGGCAGATCAGATCATTTCCGCCTTCAAATCTCAAGATATGGTTTGTGAGTTTCCAAAACAAGAGTTGAAGACAAATTCACTCATAAACATTATTCACCAATCCATGAAGGGAGAAAAGTCCAAGTCCGAGCTTAGAAGATTGGTTAAAGGTGGGTCTGTTTACTTGGGGAACACCAAGGAGTTTAAGGTGATCAACGGCGACGCCCAGATCGATTTGGACCAGCATTTGATTGAAGGGAGGTTGTTGCTAATTAGAGTGGGTAAACAATTTCTCATAATTGAGGCCAGTGACTGAGTGGGAGTCTTAAAGCCCGATCGACATAAAAAGGTTTGCGATTACCTTTTGTAAATATTAACCTGTATATACCATATGATTCGTAACTCCATTCGAAGTTGCATAAAGGTTGTAGGAGGCATGTAAGAGTATGAGTAAGTGGCTAATTTCTAGTAACCAAGTGATTTAAAGTGGCACTTGATATCTGACAAGCCATTTAGAGGACAAGAACTAATAGAGGTTAGTTAGTGATGCAAAAGGTTCACATAATGGAGATATCCGCGCACCTCTTTCAATCTTGGAGAAGGACCTTCCCGAGACTAGAGCCGCTCAACTGAGGATTTGTGAACAGGTGGGGAATTGACTTCAAAAATGAAATATAGTCAAACTGGAAGCTGCAGAGGTACCAAACGACGTCATATATCACTCACCATCATACCCTCACAGCAAGTGTTAGAAATTTACTTGCTGTCATACCCTCATTGCAAACGCCACAAAACGATCATCGTCGTCGTACTCACATCACTCATTTCATCTTTAATAATGTGTGACAGGAGGAATATGGCAATTTCCAACTACCATGTTTTCATTCAACCTACCAGCAACCTCATTAGCTCACCTGTTAACACCCTGTTCTGTATTTCATTCGTTAAGGGCCACCACCCTTACTATGTCTGAACAACTTCATGCTAATCCAAGACGTGACCGCCCAAATCCACAGCACCACAAAGTTCAACAAGAAGAAGCAAATGTAATAGTTATTTACCACGTACTCCTGTTCAACAAACGAGTCTACGAGGAAATTCAATGTTGGAATATTAAATGACTTCATGTAACCAATGATGTGGATACTTTTGAAGACCCAACTCCAGAGGTTAAAAAGACTACCAATGGAAACCACGGTCAAGAGCCAGACACCGATCAACAAGAGATAACCGTAAAGTCTCAACTCTTTACGATCTTCTTCACTGTTAAATGCATCAAATACGGTCTCTTTTTTAACCGGAAAAGCATCTCCTGTATCATTTATGGCCTCCTCATCACTGAGATGATCCACTTGGCTCATCATCAGTCCGGATTCCACCATATTTGGGATCAATTCACAAGAAGAAAGTGGCATACGCGATCACCACTTCTTCCTTGAATATGGACGCCAAATCAATTGCAAAGCAAGCGCTGGAGAGCATTGTGGATCAGCGAAGGTCTTTTCTCCAGAAGAAATCCCAGTGCTTCCGGTCTGGTGCTTTTCAAGCAATGAATACCGCCTTTGGAAAGGAGATATCAAACAAATTGGTCAATCTGATGCAGAAATACGAGAACGCTGAATGGCAAGCTGCTGCACTGGATGTGATTGCCCAGTCGCCCATTTACGAACGCGTCGATTCCCATGAAGTGTCGGCGAAATTTGATTATCTTGATCAACTTGTCATGGAACTGTTGAAATGGTTCAAGGAAGAGTTCTTCACATGGGTGAGCAAACCTAGATGTTCGTGTGGCAATTCAGATCAGAACAAAATAGAGGGATTGCGGCCAATTGCTCCGCATTCACATGATCATTTCCGAGGACAAGCGTCCTTGGTCGAAAGATACAAGTGTTTACAATGTGGTTCTGTTTATGAGTTTCCCAGATATAACAATCCGGCATATTTATTGAAAACCCGTAAGGGACGATGTGGAGAATGGAACAATTGTTTCATTTTACTGCTGATTACTCTGGGGTTGGATGTCCGGTATATTTGGAATGCCGAGGATCACGTGTGGTGTGAATATTTCAGTAGAAAACTGGGCAGATGGGTTCATTTGGACTGCTGCGAGAATGCTTTTGATAATCCCCTTCTTTATAATGATGGTTGGGGAAAAAAGATGTCATACACATTGGCCATTCATAAGAACTATATTTTAGATGTTTCTGACAAATATTTGGACCCGACCAAGCCAGAGAGACATTTACCGAGGACCAGGTTGGGAAAGCAAGAGCTGAAGATCTTGCTCTTCTATCTCAATGGCAACAGCATTGGCTCCATTGCTGATAACGACGATTTTCTTGAAGTGACGTCGAAGTTGATAAGAGACTTCCACAGCAGTGTAAAAACACGCGAGGATGCAGACCAACTTCCCCGCCAATCTGGAGATATAACATGGACTACAGCTAGGGGAGAAAATGGCGGTTGAACCAAGAGCAAGGGGGGCGAAGGCAAGGAACAAGGAAAAGGAGCTCTTAGCAATTGTTTCGTGATTAAGTTATTGTGGCCTTTGGATATTTAGATGAATGATAGGGTAAGGGTTCTAGTTTGCGTCCACTTAATGGTTTTTTGTATATTTGGAGTTCATGCATGGATGTTGAATGCCAGTTGCGGCAAAAGCAGACAAAATGCTAAGCGTTAGCAAATTGAATGAACAGGATCCCCTACCTTCATGGGTGGGCCGGTTTGCAGTGGGGTTTGAAACCTCCCAGTTTTCACGCATTACACTAAGAAAAGAGCAACTATAGAGTCAGATTGATAGACCAAGAGTGGATAAACAGCCGAGGGGAAAAAAAGCCATGGATATGAAGCTGGCCATCTGAAAAGCATGATGTTTTGATGGCAAATAGGTTCAAGTCACCCCAAATAAGTTTATCTTGCAGGGTATTCTCTTCTAGACTGGTACTAATTGCAAGAAGAAAGTAATAGGACACGATAATTTGACTAACCGCACAATCATAATCACACCATGCTGGAATTATTTTTTTTGTATTTATTTCTTCATTTCAATCCTCCTGCAAACGTCGACCACTGAAGGTGAGTGTAGTGATGGTCATGAGCTGCACTTGCTGAGCGATATTTTGGCCTTTCTGCGCCACGGTCATGCGCCACGGTCACGTGACCTTCATTCCTATTCCAAAATTTTTTTTCACATAAAAATTTTCATCTAAAATCAGCTCCAGATTTGACTCAAATTGGTTGGTATCTTGCGTCTTTTTGATATAATGACAGACAGTACCATCAGTTTAGATTTGAAACAATGTTCAGATCTTTATAAATCAATTCGGGATTTTTATCCGAAAAAATCGGTCCCAAAACCTTATGTTTTCAGGTTGAAATCATCGAATCAAGATAACTTGTCTCAATTGGCCGTTTATCTTTTAGATGAACGTTGCACTTCCTTTGGGGTGTTAGCTTATAACCCAATTGTGATTGAGGTTGTTGCTAGGTTGATTTCAGACCCTTCCTTGGAAAGAAAATTCTATGAAGACAAGGACCAAAAACCCATCATGGAAGGATCCAAGGTGCTTTCTACAATTTCGTTGATCCTGACCAGTACACCGGAAATTAAGAATCTTGTTGAACTGTTTTTGCAAAGGAGTAACTTCTTTAATTCTTTAGAAAACTGCATTCAATCGGTCTCAAATGATGAACTCCAATTGATTCTATTAGCATTCTACAGACTTGTGATTTGTGATAGACAAAAGTTCCACAAGTTTATCAATCCTGAACTGCTCAATAACATCGTTTCATCACAACTGTCGACTAATATCAACAAATTCTTGTCGATTTCAATTCTGTCTCAATACTTGTTTCTTGCGGAAGATGTTAAATCAAAGATGGTTGCTGATAGTGTGAATTCAAACCAATTAAAGGGTGTTTTTGATGGTGAAATTGATGTCAATTTTGGCCTTTTGCCCTTAATCGAAGCACAACGACTCTCTAACTTGTCGAAATTCTCACCTACTAATGGCATTGCAAACACTCGCTCCAAATCCCTTGTCACATTCACCAGTGAAGATCTCTCTCCTGGTGTCAGTATCATTGCAAGTGTATTGGTTGCCAACTTGGTCTCTTTGACCAACGATACCCCAAAGCAAAAGATAGAGTCATCGTTTGTGCCAATTGAAAAGTCGTTCAATGCTATGCACAAGTTTGCCAACCACATCAAGACCTCAGATCCCATCATGCTCGTCGGTAGAGCTGGCAGTGGTAAAACGTTCTTGGTAAACGAAATCGCTAAAGCGCTTCACATTGATGATTCAAACAGCTTGATCAGAATCCATCTCAACCAACAGACAGACTCGAAAACTCTCCTGGGTACATACACCTCGGGTACTAAACCCGGTACATTTGAATGGAAGAACGGTGTCTTGACCACTGCAGTCAAGGAGGGTAAGTGGGTTTTGGTGGAAGACATCGACAAAGCTCCAAACGAGGTTTTGTCAATCTTGATGGGTCTTTTAGAGAACAGACAGCTCACAATCCCTTCTAGAGGCGAAGTCATCCATGCTGCCAACGGCTTCCAACTGCTTTCCACGGTCAGAACCCAAAACAATGGTGATTCCATGCCCGATTTGATTGGTATGAGATTGTGGAAAACACTCCTACTGGAAGACCTGGATGCGTCTGATTTGAAGGTCATTTTGAACAGGAAATTCCCAATGTTAAGTCACTTCATCGATATCTTCATTAAGTGCTACTTTTCCGTGAAGGACATCTACGATTCAAGGCGGTTCGTTTCGATGAATAAAGGTGCTCAGGCCAGACAAATTTCAATTAGAGATTTGATGAAGTTTTGCACAAGATGTGATCGAATCATTGCCAATGCCGGAATCAACTCCATTGAGGACATGATCCAAGATGAAACATTCGACGCTATCTTCAGTGAGGCCATAGACTGTTTCACTAGTGCAGTTGTTGAGAAAGAACCAATTGAAGTCATCATCAGGGAAATCGGTGAAAGTCTCCACATTCCAACCTCTAGAATAAACTTACATTTGAACAAGAGTGTTCCTGTGTTTGAAGATCACGATGATTCCGTGAGAATCGGTCGTGCTAGAGTGGAAAAACAGGAGATCGTCGGTTTGCACAGAAAGAACAGAGTCGTTGCCGCTGGTAACATTACCTCCTTTGCCAGAACCAATCACTCCTTGCGATTGATGGAGAAGGTGGGTGTGGCGATCTCCATGTGCGAACCACTGCTCTTGGTCGGTGAGACTGGTACGGGTAAAACTACCGTGGTTCAGCAGATGGCGAAATTGTTGAACAAGAAGCTCACAGTCATCAATGTTTCCCAGCAAACAGAGGTAGGAGACTTACTTGGTGGGTTCAAGCCCATTAACGCCAAAACCTTGGCTCTTCCATTACAAGAGGATTTTGAGGAACTCTTTGCTAGATCGTTCTCCGCTAAAAATAATGCACAATTCATGAAGCTGCTCTCGAAGTGCTTTAACAAATCCCAATGGAAGAACGTGGTTCGATTGTGGAAGGAGGCGTTCAAGATGGCCAGTAAGACATTCAAAAAGGAAGACTCCGAATCGGGTGAGGACGAACCAGATGACAGCCAGCGCAAGAAGCGCAAGCTCAATCGCTCAGAAAAATCACAGTTGATGGCCGAGTGGGAGCTCATGAACGGGAGGATCTGTGATTTTGAAAAGCAGTCCGTTGACTTGGAAAACTCGTTCGTTTTCAAATTTGTTGAAGGATCACTGGTCAAGGCTATCAAGAACGGAGACTGGTTATTACTGGATGAGATGAATTTGGCCACCCCAGAAACACTCGATAGCATCTCCGATTTGCTAGCGGAAGATGCATCTCAAAGAAGCATTCTTCTTTCGGAGAAAGGAGATGTGGAAAGTATCAAAGCACATAAGGACTTCAGGATATTCGGATGTATGAACCCGGCCACGGATGTTGGTAAGAAGGATCTTCCACAGAGTATCCGGTCAAGATTTAGTGAAGTTTATGTTCATTCACCAGATCAAGATATCTCCGATCTTCTGATGATCATTGACAAGTATGTGGGTAAGTATGCATTGAGTGACGAATGGGTGGGTAATGACATTGCCGAATTGTATCTAGCGGCCAAGAAACTTTCAGATGAAAACAAGATCGTCGATGGTGCTAACCAAAAACCTCACTTCAGTATCCGTACTTTGACTAGAACATTACTTTATGTTAAGGAGATTGTCAAGATTTATGGGTTACGAAGATCTCTTTATGAAGGGTTCTGTATGTCATTTTTGACCCTTTTGGACGCCAAATCGGAGGAACTGTTGAAGCCACTTATTGAACAATATACTGTTGGCAAGATGAAAAACGTCAAGTCTGTGATGAACCAAATCCCCCGTGATCCCTCGGATGTGGCAAAGCAGTACGTCCAGTTTAAACACTACTGGATCGAGCGAGGACCGCAAGAACCCCAACCACAGGCTCATTACATCATCACTCCGTTTGTTGAGAAGAATATGTTGAACTTGGTGAGAGCATCCAGTGGAGGTAGATTCCCCGTGTTAATTCAAGGTCCTACCTCTGCCGGTAAGACGTCGATGATCAGTTATTTGGCCAAGATCACCGGTCACGAGTTTGTCCGTATTAATAATCATGAGCATACTGATTTGCAAGAGTATTTGGGTACCTACGTCTCTGATGACTCCGGTAAACTTGTTTTCAAAGAAGGTATTCTTGTGGATGCGTTGAGAAAGGGACATTGGATTGTCTTAGATGAATTGAACTTGGCTCCCACGGATGTCTTGGAAGCTTTGAACCGTTTACTAGATGATAACAGGGAGTTATTTATTCCTGAAACCCAGGAGGTGGTCACTCCCCATCCTGATTTCATGCTATTTGCTACGCAAAACCCCCCAGGCCTCTATGGTGGTAGAAAGGTGCTGTCAAAGGCTTTCAGGAATAGATTCTTAGAATTGCATTTTGATGACATCCCACAGGATGAACTAGAGATCATCTTGAGAGAAAGATGCCAAATTGCCCCATCGTATGCCAAGAAGATTGTCGAGGTGTACAAGGAGCTTTCAGTCCAACGTCAATCCACGAGAGTATTTGAACAGAAGAATTCATTTGCAACATTGAGAGATCTTTTTAGATGGGCAATGCGGGGTGCTGTTGGTTATGAAGAGCTAGCTGCTGACGGTTATATGTTATTGGCTGAAAGGGTTAGAAGGCCAGAAGAGAAGGTTGTTGTAAAGCAAGCATTGGAGAAGGTAATGAAGGTCAAACTTGATATTGATCAATACTATGAGAATCTTGAGATTCCCGAACTTGTGCAGATGGAAAGCACTGTTGTGTGGACCAAGGCAATGCGAAGATTGGCTGTGCTTGTACTCACTTCAATGAAAAACAATGAACCTCTTCTTTTGGTGGGTGAAACCGGTTGTGGTAAGACCACAGTGTGTCAGATGATTGCACAGTTCTTCCACAAGGAGCTGATAATTGTGAATGCCCATCAGAACACCGAAACTGGGGATTTGTTGGGTGCTCAAAGACCTGTTCGTAACAGATCCGAATTGCAACAGAAACTCCATGATGGAATCACCGATGTGCTTGCTAAGGTGGGTGTGTCGATTGGTGACGATGACGACGTTATGGAGCTTTGGAAATCCCACAAGAAGGCCGAAGGTGTGACTGACGCCGACATCAAATTGGTGGATTCATTACAGAAAGACTGTAATGCTCTTTTCGAATGGAATGACGGTCCACTGATCAATGCCTTAAAGGCCGGTTGCTACTTCTTGCTTGATGAAATCTCATTGGCTGACGACTCCGTCTTGGAGAGATTGAATTCGGTGTTAGAACCTGAGAGAACTCTCTTCTTGGCAGAAAAGGGTTCTGACGATGCCCTTGTTGTTGCGTCTGAAGGTTTTCAATTCTTGGCCACGATGAACCCGGGTGGAGATTACGGTAAGAAGGAGCTATCGCCTGCTTTGCGGAACCGTTTCACCGAAATCTGGGTCCCATCGATGGAAGACTTCAATGATGTCAGACAAATTGTTAACTCAAAATTGATTGATACTGCCAAGCAATTGACCGAACCGATTGTGGCCTTTTCTGAATGGTACGGTAAATCTATGGGAGGTGGTGATGCTACCAGTGGGGTGATCTCTTTGAGAGACATTCTTGCTTGGGTCATTTTTGTCAACTCTGCAGTGAAGAATGGTGTCACTCCCAACAGTGCATTGCTTCATGGTGCATCCATGGTCTTTATTGACGCCCTCGGTACCCACACTACCGGTCATCTTGCGGAAAATGAAGCTAAATTGAAGCAGATGAAGTTGGATTTTGTCCATCAACTCTCCACCTTTGCCAAAGTTGATCTTGCGGCCGTGTACAATGAGAGATACCAGGTGTCAGTTTCTGAAGATGCACTTTCCTGTGGTCCATTTACGTTGTCAAAAGCCAGTGGAACTCCCCTAGTGACTTCTTTCAATTTGGAGGCTCCAACAACAGCAGCTAATGCCATGAGAGTGATCCGCGCTATGCAGGTGCATAAACCTGTTTTGCTTGAAGGTAGTCCCGGTGTTGGTAAGACCTCGTTGATCAGTGCTTTGGCTCAGGCCACGGGAAACCATTTGACGCGTATCAACTTGTCCGAGCAAACAGACTTGATCGATCTCTTTGGCTCCGACATACCTGTGGAGGGTGGTAAGGCTGGTGAGTTTGTCTGGAAGGATGCACCTTTCTTGCGAGCCATGCAGCGTGGTGAGTGGGTTTTGCTTGACGAAATGAATCTTGCCTCGCAGTCGGTGTTGGAGGGTTTGAACGCCTGTTTGGACCATAGAGGAGAGGCATACATTCCTGAGCTAGACAAGTCATTTGTCAGTCATCCAAACTTCAAGGTGTTCGCCGCACAGAATCCACAGTATCAAGGTGGTGGCAGAAAGGGTTTGCCAAAATCGTTTGTGAACAGATTCAGTGTTGTATACGTTGACATGCTTACCGCGACTGATTTGAACCTCATTGTGGGCCATTTGTATCCGAACGTGGACCATCAACTGGCTAAGAAGCTGATTGAATTCATGTCTCGTCTTGAGGAAGAAGTGGTGATTAAGAAGCAATGGGGGTTGGTGGGTGATCCGTGGGAATTTAACTTGAGAGATACTCTTCGTTGGTTGGCTCTTGTTGATTCACCATCGATTTCGCACGAAAAGTTAGCTGATGATTTCTTTGATCTTGTCGTGAGACAGAGATTCAGAACTGAAAAGGATGTGGCCAGAGCCACACAACTTTTTGAGTCAATCTTTGGTCCTGTGACTAAGAAGGATCCGCTTTTCCTACTGAACCCCGAGTACGTCCAGTGCCAGAACGAGGTCATTGTACGGAACGAACTTGTTCAATACAAATCAAACCACCACATTTCCCATTTGCAGTGCAATGTGGCGATCTTGGAAACCATCTTCCGATGCATAAACAAAGCATATCCAATGGTTTTGGTGGGGCCTTCCGGAGCTGGTAAAAGCGAGTTGATCAAATTTGCTGCAGATTGCGTCGGGTCGAAGGTGTATGAGTTCTCAATGAACAGTGACATCGATAGCATGGATATCCTTGGTGGATACGAACAGGCTGACATAGCCAGAGCCTTTTCTGAGGTTTCCACTGGGATTTCGGAGTTTTTGCTCCAGCTTGTGTCTGTGAACCTCAAAGCCACCGACGTCAACGGCGAAGTGATAGGCTTTACATTGAGGTTGATCAAGTCGTTGACGGATTCCACATTAAGCGAAGACAACATTGGTGATATTTTGCAAGCTGTCACGATTTTGAACGAAAGCATCAAGAATGACACTCTAGCATCATATATCACCAGGCTTTCAGAGCTCAAGCGCATTGCCACGAACGGGGCAATTGATGTCAGCTTCCAGTGGTTTGACGGGCTTCTAGTCCAGGCTGTTGAAAAGGGGCATTGGTTGATTTTGGATAACGCCAACCTCTGTAGTCCGTCTGTCTTGGACAGATTGAATTCGCTTCTGGAGAGAGAGGGTGTTTTGATCATCAATGAGTGCACGAATGCAGACGGGTCCCCTAAGGTCGTGACGCCGCATCCGAACTTCCGACTATTCATCACATCTGATCCAAAGTACGGTGAACTGTCCAGAGCAATGAGAAACAGAGCAGTGGAAGTGTATATTAATCCACTTGAGCAGCGGGCCACCGTCATGGATAGAAACATACTGGGCCTTGGCGCTGCTACCCCAGATGTGGAAACCCAACTTGAGGGTCTGGATCTGTCACCAGCAGGTAAATCACTTTCTGCATTTTCAGCAGTTAATGATAGCACTGTACACTCGCTATGTCTGTTTATGGACTACTACAACGCTGCTGTGAAGACTGAAGACACGTTTGCTGCCTACAATATTGGCGGGTTATCGTCGATCAGATTCTTTTCGGTTATCGACGGGTTGACCACCTCTGCTGCCACAATTTCCGAGTTTAATAACACCTCTTTAATGTCAGCCATTGACAAGAACATGCAGTTCTTCCGGAATATTGGCATTGTGGACCGACTAGTCGAGTTGTACGCGAACGCCAATCAGGAATCGCCTCTCTTGTCATCTTTAGATGTCGTAACGGTTGACACCCAGTTTGCCTCTCCGTTATACAACACCTCACTTTTACCATTGATCAGACGCCACTTGTCCCAAGTCCAGTCTCCGGAGACAAACTACTTGATTTGCGTAGCTTCAATGATTGCCGAGGCCTCCTCCTTTTTGGAGAGCCTGAATCAGAAAGCACACACCCTCAAAGTTACAGCGATGAATCTATTGGAGCAGTCTGCTGCAGTGCATGCAGGGCGTGACATCAAGAAGTTGCCCAAGCTCGATATGTACAAGCTTGTCCTCGACCTCTTTCTCTTCATGAAAAATGCTTTGACCGGGTCGCTTAGCGATTCGTTTCTTAACATTCCTGGGTTCTATCAGGGTCTCTTTGACTTCTTAGTCATCTGGCAGAACATTGTTTCCTCCTCTACCCAGTTCAACGAGACTGCCATTCGTGTCTATCATGAGCAACTTTTGGAGTGGGTGGAGACTCATAACGTTTACTCAGGATCGCTGATGAAGAAGCTAGTGGAAACAATTGATGCATTTTCCTCCCAGTTAAAGCTTGCCACGGGTTCTGCCATGACTTTGATCTGGAACGCCTGTAGAGCAAAGTATCCACAGACAGAAATTGGGTGGAACAACTTTGAAGCTTTGGTTGAATTGGCCACTAGGTTTGACCAGGTGGCGGCTAGGCAGTTTCCTGAGAATATTGCCAACGTCAACGAATTCAGAACCCTGTTTCTGACGTTATTTGACGAATGTCTTGAAAAGGATCAGAACTCCGACTTTTCTTCCATCTTGACCGACCTTGGCTCCAAGGTGGATGCCTTGGCCGGAGTTTCGGACCAGTTTTTGTCTCAACGTAGCCATCCATTTGTCCGTCTCTTTGACAGTTTACTTGGGTTTGTCGAATCGAGCGACACGGCACTGTGTTTGAAGAGCGATTTGTCGAACGACACATTGACGCTTGCATTGCTTGCTAACAGATCCACATTGTCGCTCACAGAGGCAAAGAACACCGACCTGTTCAAGCCATATCCACGGATCCTGAGTTCGCTCTGGAATTCCGAGGGAGAACTTAAGCTTCCACTATTTGATGATTCTTTCTTGAAGAATGCGTTGGAGTCGAAGAATGCAATCATCTTGACAAACGGGGGAAAGATTGATGACACTCTCTTTGATATTAAGTTTTTGATTGCACAGCTGTTGAAGCACTCACCACAGGTTCTGGCGGATCACTTGGGTTACTTCTCCGAGATTATCCACAAATGGGTCTTTTTTGTCTCGGAGTTGCACGTGGAAATGCTGCAGAATGACATAGAGCTGTCTAAGCAGTGTCTCCGCTCGGTCTCCGTACCAGAATTGAAGCAACATGCCGAGATTCACAGACAAAATGGCCAATCCGCTTATGCTGACATATTTGTCTCCTACTTCCTTCCGGCCTTGGTGTTACTGGGTGAGCCAAGAACACGGTCTACCATTGGTAAGGCGTTTGTTCTTGTTGCTTCTGGTATGATCATGCTTTATATGCCTGATTCCACCTACGATCCAGCTGCTGTTGACCACATTCTCTATGATGATTTCATCAAATTGCAGAAGCTGGTTAACGGAATTAGAACTTCGTTTGCGGCCTCTAGAAGAGTCTTCTTTGGCGATGAACCAATCCTCGCTGAGGCCTACTTGCCAACGTTCGACGAAACGTGCTTGCCGGAAACTCCACGGGTCTACCGTGACAAGCAGCCGTTGGACAATCTCTTTGATGAATGGTTTGCCTTCTTCACGTCCTACATTGACGAGAAGCACATCAGCCAACTGCTATCCACTGCAACCCAGCTCTCGGAAAAGTCGGCTCTTCAAATCGAGAATTTCAACAGAAGTGCAGCTCAGTTTGTCTTCAGACTGAAGGACGGCTATGTGCGGTACTCCGATTTGAACGACATATTAACTGGTTTCATCCACTCGATGAGATTGGGGTTGATTCTGCTGCAAAAAGACACTGTAGAATCGAACTCTTTGATTCCTTCCCCACTGTGGGCATCCAATTTGTCCGTTTTATCAACAACTTCCAAGGTTAATTCATTGGTGGAGAGTGTTAGTGTGCTCTGTAAGAACAAAGATGTTTCACACACGGATGTGGAATCGATCTACAACTTTGTGATTCAAATTTCGGCCTTCCGTGGCCAGACCGGGGAGAAGTTCCTTCCGGGAGATTACTTCAACAGAGCTCTTCTGGCGTTGTACTACAGATGGACATTCCGGACGCTCAAGGAGAAGGAGAAGCAGTCGATGGAGTCGGGAGTCTTCAAATTTGAGGATCCAACCATGGACGCTGAAACTGACTTCCAACGGTTGTTCCCAGACGCAGATGAGTTGCTGGACGTGGAATCAATGGGTGTGGAATCCACCGGTGTAGATCTTGCAGACATCTACTACTCCATTGCGAAATCCTACATGATGAACTTTACGGAATCGACTGATTCACCGCTCGACTTCTTTAAGATGGTCAAGTTGTCAGCTGACGCGTTCCAGTCCTTGCAAGCGCTTTCTTCCACAACATCCAGCGATTGTGTCACAAGTTCTGCGTTTATTTCCGTTCTAAATGGGTTGATAGAGTCATACCATGACTTCACCCAACCGATTGCCTCCAGTGACGTTGATTTCTACAACGGTACCAGCTCCTACGAAACCAAGAAGGCGTGCAGTGTGATTAAGAAGGTTCAGAACTCGGTGCACGAATTGCTGCAACAATGGCCCGAACATGCCACCTTATCTGATCTCTTCCGTATCTGTCAAGAGTTCCTGGATTATCCTACAAACACGCCAATATTCCGCATGTTAGGCAAGGTTGAGCAGATCTTCACATTTATTGCCGAGTGGGAGAAGTATGCCCACAAGGGTGTTTCCTTAGACGCACACTATCACTCTATTTCGTCGTTGATTGTTTCATGGAGAAAGTTGGAATTGGCTTCTTGGAAGCAGGTGTTTGCTAACGAGGAGAAGAAGATTGAGCTCAACATCGGTAAGTGGTGGTTCCATTTATTTGAATCGATCATCTTGCCAACGGTTAACGAGGAAGAGTTGGACGATGAGTATGAGGTCAAGGTGGTTTCTGCGATCAATGTGTTCATGTCTCAGGCCACTTTTGGGGAATTCTCTCACAGATTGGGTCTGCTCAAGGCCTTTGTTGCCCACGTCAAGGGCTTGAATTCTAATAGCAGTGTTGGTGACACGTTGAACAATATCATTCAATTCTACACGATGTTCCAACCTCAAATCCTAGAATCGATTGCCATGACCAAGACGGACTTAGAAAAGAAGGTTAATGAGGTCATCCTGCTTGCCAGCTGGAAGGACATCAACATTGATGCCTTGAAGCAGAGTTCTAAGAAGTCCCACCATTCTCTCTACAAGATCACCAGAAAGTACCGTGATTGCCTAATTCAGCCCGTTAAATCCTTTATTGAAGCAGGTCTTGCAGCCGCTGTGAAGGTTGTGGTTCCAGAAAGACCGCTCCAGTTACTTGACACCGCAATTGAGGATCTAGACCAAGTTTTAGCTCTCTGTTCACAGATTCCATCCTGGAAGGACAGACCGCAGAGATTGGTCAACTACAAGCGTGTGGACAGTAACATGAGGATCTATCTCAATGACATTGAGCAGGAATCCCTGCCAGCGTTGCACGACTACGTCAAGGACGTCATTTCCGAAGCCGAAAGGTTGCGTAAAGAAACGCCGAAGGAGTTCAAGAAGGAGGACAAGAAGCTGATTGCGGGATTGAAGAACGAGAAGCACAAGCTTCTCAGCAACTCGATCAAGGAAGTCAAGGCAATGGGTGTCAAGCTCAAGATGACGACGGACGTTGGCAAGGTTTTGACGTCGGTGACGTCGATTTTGGCCTCTTCGAGGTCGATGGTGGGCACTGGATTTGAGAACTGCGATGGGTTCTTCTTCAGACTCTTGGATTTGCTGCCAAGGTTGAGACGGGCCATTTCAGAGGTTCATGAGGACATTCCGCCAGCGGATGCCCAGAAGTGTCTAGCTGCCTGCGAGCATTTACTGTTCAGCATGATTGCCAACAGACATATTCTAGTCAGGAGCGATCAGTTCTCACATAAGCTCAACGCTGTTGTTGGTGAACTGGGCAGATTCACATTGGGATCAGGCAACAAAATGGTTACGATTGGTGAGCGTTCAGCTGTTAAGAGTTCTCTTGCTGATGTTCACACTGTGCTTACTTGGCTACCACGGTTCTTGGATTACTGTGTCAATACGCTTTTGGCCACCAGTGCACTTCAATCCGTCAAGGTGAAACCAGACGTGTTCATCAAATACAAGAAATCCTTCGAATCGCTGACTGTGGGCCAAAGTGACCTTGTGGGCTCCGCAGATGTACAAACGGTCCAACGTGTGTCGACTGTCTACGGGGAAATGATTTTAAGCTTGCAAGATTGGAAAGCGCAGAACCCAACGTATGCTTTTGTGGCAGATTCTGTTTTAGAATGGTGCAGCCTGCAAAACATCACGTTTGGTGTTGATGCAGGTCAATCCACCTTTGCCGGGACGAAAACCGTGGATGACTTGGAGCAGGACTTGCGTGGGCTCTTCAACACCATCTTGTTGGTGATTCAGAAGATCCACAAGTACCAAGGTGAAGCGCAGAAGGAGGAAGCGGAAGACGAGGAGTGTAAGTGGCTTTCTGTCAAGCAGCGCAGGGTGATCAAGTACTTTGAGCTGCTCTATCCAGTATCTGTGATGCGGAAGTTGGAAACGTGTGTTGAAACGCTGCAAAGCATTAACTTCATTGAGAATGAAGCCCATATGACTGCAGCTCTAGTGCAGCACATCTTGCCGATCATCCACCACTACTGCAATTTGGTGTCCATTGTTGAGGCGAAATTGAGAACAAACTACGTCGATGTGTCAAGAGGTACGTTTGAATTGTCGACAATCCTCTACAACTTGGCTACCAAAGGTTTCTGTCAGCCCGAGCTGCCTGCAGATGAGAAGCAGTCGGACCAACTGCAGGATGGTACTGGCCTTGGTGATGGTGAGGGTGCGACGAACAATTCAAAGGATGTTGAAGAGGACGAAGATCTCGCAGAACATGCGCAACAACCAAATGAAGAGGACAAAGACAGAGATGAGGAACAGTCTGACGACGATGCTGTTGATATCGAGGGAGACATGGCTGGAAACTTGGAAAATGCTCCAGATGAGGATCACGACGATAACGACGAGAAGGAGGATGAAGAGGAGCAGGATCTGGACGAGGAAATCGATGATCTTGACGATTCCGATCCAAATGCCGTTGATGAGAAGATGTGGGACGAAGAGGCGGAGTCCAATTCGAAGGAGAAGGAGTCGGACCAGATGCCGGACAACTCGAATTCCAACGATGACATGCAGGGTGTTGAGGATGAGAAGGATGAAGGGTCTGATGAGAAGAACGAAAAGCAGGAGGATAATGGCGAGACCCACCAGGATGAGGACCGTGAGAACGACGAAAACGCCTCTGAGGAGGAAGATGTGGGTGAACAGGAGGATGATGTTCGAAACGACGAGGAGGACGACAAGTTCGACGACCAAGCTGCCGAAGGTGACGCTCTAGAGCTACCAGAGGACATTAATCTTGATGACGATGGCAAGGACCAGGAAGAGAGCGAAGGTGAAAATGAAGGTGATGAAGATGGGTTTGATGATCCAATGGATGATGACGCACCTGTTGAAACGGAAAACAAGGACGTTGAGATGGATCATGATGAAAAGGAAGGAGACGAGGAAGAGAACCAAGTTGAAGGCGAAGCTGCTGATTCTGAGGACGATGACAAGGGCGAAGATGACGAACAAAACCACGATGACGACGAGGAGGAGATGTTTGACGACGGTGTCGAGGCTAACGAGGAGGAGGGTGTTGATCAGAGCGATGAGGAGCTCATGGACGTTGATGCTGAGGACAAGCCTGCAGACGAATCGAAGCAGGACAATGAGGAGGAGAACAACGACGTGGAGGGACTTGACGGCTTGGAAAGCGGGAATAATGAAGACGTGGATGAAGACACTGCGGTTCAACAACAGTCAGGAGTGAAATCGGAAGGTGCTGACGCCGACGCCAAGGATGAGGACGAAAACATCGGTGGTGCCGGTGGTGGTGCCGATTTCCAGCAGGATGCAGAGGACCAGCAAGCCAAGGAGGAGGAGGAGGACCATGGTGAGGATCAAACAGACAGTAGCAGAGAAAAGGCATCAGAAGCCATGAAACAGCTTGGTGATTCCTTGAAGGAATTCCATAGAAGAAGACAGGAGATCAAAGAATCAACAGAGGATGATCTTGTTGATCAGCAGTCAGGCGAAAGACCGGACGAGTTCCAGCATTTGGAAGGAGATAGTGCTGATAATGAAACACAAGCACTTGGTGCGGCCAACAAGGACCAGATTCAGTCGATTGATGATGATATGGCGATTGATGATGATGAGAATGAAGACCAGGATGAGAATCGGGTGAAACAGGAGGTTGAAGAGGATCAGGGTGATGATGAAGATGTTGAGATGGGTGATGGTGATGAAAATGAGGACTTTGGTGGAGAGAAGAAGACGGGTGGTGTTGGTGAGTCCGAGAAGGACGAGCCAGGAGATGAATTCCATACAAAGATGGAATTGGATGAAGATGAATCAGAGGATGAACGTCTTGAAGATCTGGATCAGTTTGATGTCGACGCTTCGAAGGTCAAATCGTTGAGGGATTACGAAGAGGCTGAAGAGCTGTGGAAACACGCTGATGAAGATACTAGAGAGTTGACATCCTCGTTGTGTGAACAGTTAAGATTGATCTTGGAACCAACACTGTCGACAAAGTTGAAGGGTGATTACAAGACGGGTAAACGGTTGAACATGAAGCGGATCATCCCATACATTGCTTCACAGTTTAGAAAGGACAAGATCTGGATGAGAAGAACGAAACCAAGCAAGAGACAATACCAGATAATGATTTCCGTGGACGATTCCAAATCTATGGCAGAATCCAAGGCCGTGGACATTGCGTTCCAGAGTATTGCGTTGGTTTCCAAAGCCCTTACGCAGCTTGAATCCGGTCAGTTATGTGTGATGAAGTTTGGTGATGATGCCGAGGTTGTTCATCCATTTGAAAAGCAGTTCAGTGCCGATTCCGGTATCAGCGTGTTCAGAAACTTTGACTTCCAGGACACAAGAACTGATGTGAAGAGGTTGGTTTCGAAATCGTTGAACGTCTTCAATGATGCCAGATCCATGGGTGATTCGGATCTATGGCAATTGCAGATCGTCTTGTCAGACGGTGTTTGTGAAGATCATGCGACGATCCAGCGGTTAGTCAGAAAGGCGAGAGAGGAGAAGGTTATGATAGTGTTTGTGGTGATTGACGGGTTGAACAGTCAGGAATCAATCATCGACATGAACCAGGTCAATTACATAACCGATTCCAACGGGATGATGAAGCTCCAAGTGAACAAGTACTTGGATAGCTTCCCATTCGAATTCTATGTTGTTGTTCATGACGTGAACGAGTTGCCTGAGATGTTGTCATTGATTTTGAGACAGTATTTTACGGAGTTGGCCCATAGCTGAACCAAACGAAGAGCCAACACAAATGTTTGAAGGTGTACTAGATATGGTTGCTTGGATCTTTGATTGTATAGAACTGGTTACAGTTTATTAGATGCATTTTTATATAGTTTTGAAATTTTGTTTAGATACAGGGTTGCAAGCAGTGAAGCCAACCTGCTGAATGCTGAGCGGATGAGCGGCTGAGCGGCTGAGCGGCTTGGCATTGTGCACGTGACTTTCTTTTCTTTATTTTCTTCTTCTGCGATTGAGGCGATTTCACTTGACCCGTGGGGTGATTGCAGACCAGCAAGGATATTTATCAGTTAAACAATGGTTTAAAGCTTTTCATATATTGCTTTGAATTTTTCACTAGCTTGAATACACCGGTGGATGCGTCCAAGCAATCAACCTCACAACTGAACATGCTGAGCATTTAGCACGTGACCCCGTATTTTTTTTTTCACCTTCCATTTTCGTATCGCTATTGGTTACCCGTCGCGGAAAGTTTCCATTCTGAACTTGTCTGAAAATGGAATTTTATCCCCCAAATGGAATGTGAAGGCGAAATTATCCCCCAATAATGAAAATTTTGTCCTACCTGGCACACGAGAAGGTGACCAGGCAATTTGAGTCATCGTGGATGATTCCTGTTTCTCTACACCTTCTCTTCTTTACCTGATAATGATCCAGAATTACCGTCAATATCAACAGGTGATGCGTTTACCATCCGGGCAAAAAAAGAGTCATGAAAACTTAATCCCCTCACCTGATAAGGTTATCAAGAAAACAACGCTGGGTGTCCAGAAAACCCCTCAACCCAGGCGTAAAATCACAAGAACAAAGACTGGGTGTCTCTGCTGCCGTAGGAGGAAGAAGAAGTGCGATGAGATTAAGCCTGCTTGCTCGGGTTGCATGAGAAACAACTTGCAATGTGTTTATCCCGATCATTCCCACAATCACACCACTGGCAACACCCCCGACAAGATGGCGGCATACATTTTGAGTGAGATGGCCAATGCCCACAACGATGTGCCTCAAATGACATCCCCATCCTCTCCACATCATAGTGATTTGGAATCCCCAATTACATCTCCGCGGTTAGCTCCCCACGAGTCGATAAAGATGATATTACCCCTCACAATGGACACAATAAAGTCTCCTTCGATGCCAACGCCACGAAAGCTGCATCAAAATACCATATCAATCAAGTCTCTCTTGAATTAAGAGTTAGATATCCTTTGTTTGCTACGTGTGACATTACCCTCTGTATACCATTATAAATCTTTTGTACCGCTATTATTACCCGTTTAGGAATTCTGCTCAGCAGCCAACTTCTCAAGGCACCCCAAAACACCATCGGCGAAAGGTTCCAGCCACTCGTTTTGACGCGTGCGGATCGAGATATGTAACCCACTATTTCCGCTCACGGAGCTGATCCCAAAGAGAGTGGTTTGGACTTGTTGGTCGAAGAGAACGTCATCTAAATCCAGATACCCCAGATTTGACACTTCCAGTGTGGTGGAGAACTTCTGGTGTTGAGAGCTCTCCACAGCCTCTCTAGGGTTAATCCAGTTCATCATTGCCAGATCCTCAAAAGAGTGGCAAAAGTTTTCATGAAGATGATTGTGGATTCTCTTGGTGACTTCCCAATTGAACCCATTGGGGTTGATTTTCGACATCGACGGCAACATGATGTCCACGTGGCCCATGAAGAGTCCAAAGTTTATATCCACAGTAGAGGTTGAAATTAGAGGTCTTCCGTTGGTTGGAATGCATGTCTCAGTGTCAAAATCACCCGTGATTTTACTTGCATGTAATAACCCAACGTGAACCAACAAAGACGTCAATCTGACTCCATTAGCCCTACAAATTGCCAGCAATTGATTTGTGACTGGTTTTGATAAACTCAACATTCTCAATCCCTCTATTTTATCCTTCCGTGGTGTGGGTAACTGATTATACGTCAAATCTTTAAAAGGGTCGAAGATATAATGGATCCAGTCCTTGATGTACTTGGGAGTCAATCCAGTCCCAATAAGATATAACGCGGACATGATTCCCACCTTGTACCCTGAAATAAGGGAGTTTGGCGTCGGATAAACACTCTTTAAAGAACAATCTTGCTCCTTCAGCTTACCGTCGAGATGCTCCTTGAAAACTTTATGAAAATTGATACCAGATACACCATCAAACACCAGATGGTCAGAGTAGTATACCAGGTATCTTTTGTTCAATAAGATGACCCCCCAAAGAGGCTTACACGTGTAATATTCAAAGGATCTACCTTGGATCTCGTCCAGTACTTCAACTATTGATCTCGACTCGTCGGTGATCACCTCCAGAACATCACTTAGATCGAGGTCCACAATCTGCAATTGAACCCCGGATTCCGTTTTGCAAACGTTTGTTCTCAAATTGGGATACAAATCGATCATCGCCTTCAAATGGATCATCACCGTCTCCCCAGTCAAATTAACGCCATAATCAGCAGCAACTCGAAAGTTAGTGTAAAATCCCAACTCATTTCTCCAATAGAAGTACTCTTCCACGGGTGATAGATCTCTACAGGCTGATGGCATCAATATCAAGAAAAGAATATTACCAAGACGAGGCTGAAAAGAATGGAAGCCACTAATTTTTTATCTTCTCACGGTAATCCGTCAAGTAGGCGATCGGATGATACCTTCGGTAAACAGTGGGATGATTTCAACGATAGGCCAAAAAGAGGCGATTTTCTCTTTCAATTTTATCCCTTCACCTAACACACATAGATCAAAACAAGGGTGAATTTTATTCAAAGTTAAAAATGGACCTCCGGTATGAGAGGGTCCGAACAACCCCTTTCTTGCTCATTCACCAGCTTTCTTAGTTATAAAATACGGCACCAATATGGATTCATTACGTAAGCTGTTATTATGTAACTGTGTTACGTAAGCACAGCGTCTCTCGATTCTTTTTATCGCTTCGACCCTCCAATAACACTATTTTCGTTTCATTTTCAACCAATTCTTAGATGTCCAGTGGTAAGAAACTCCTGCTTATGGGCCGCTCGGGTTCGGGGAAGTCCTCTATGCGGTCGATCATTTTTTCAAATTATTCTGCTTTTGATACACGGAGATTGGGAGCCACTATTGATGTTGAACATTCCAATTTGAGGTTTTTAAATAACATGACACTCAATCTTTGGGATTGTGGTGGTCAAGATGCGTTCATGGAGAACTTCTTGAATTCCGATAACGAGGAAGGTAACACAATTTTTAAAAAAGCAGAAGTTCTCATCCATGTCTTTGATGTGGAATCTAAACAGGTTTCAAAGGATATTGACACGTTCAAGAGAGTGCTGGATAATCTCAAGAAGTATTCACCCGATTGTAAAATCTTTATTTTGATTCATAAGATGGATTTGGTCCAAATTAATAAGAGAGAGGAATTGTTCAATATGATGTTCCAGAAGTTACAGAATATAGCATCCAATGATTACAACTTCCAAATCAAGGGGTTTGCCACCTCAATTTGGGATGAAAGTTTGTATAAAGCTTGGTCCTCCATTGTTTGTTCCCTTATTCCCAACGTGGGAGCGTATGAAGACCATTTGGAAAAGTTGAATCATGTTTTGAATGCAAAGGAAATCATTCTATTTGAAAAGACGACATTTTTGGTCATTTCCTCGATGAACAGTTTGAATACAACATCAGGTTTGGATCCCAAACGTTTTGAAAAGATATCAAATATAATCAAGACATACAAGCAGAGCGTGAATAAGATCAGGTCGAATTTCCAGAAATTGGTTTTGCATGGCAATAACAGCTCAATATATTTGGACATTCTCACGTCTAATATTTACATTATGATCATTATGGACGATAAGCGTGATGATTCTAAACCTTATATCATAGACAACCAGAATTTGATTTTTGAGGATATCAAAATCGCCAGAAACTTGTTTGAAAAGATTGAAAATAAACGTTTGTAAAGGAGGTTTTGTCGGAAGTTTGATTGAGATGAAAATGGACGTTTATAGAGGAAGTATTGACAAAGCCTTGTGGTTGAAAATGGACGTTTGTAAAGGGAGCATTGATGCAACAAATGGACGTTTATAGAGGAAGTATTGACGCAACCTTGTGGTTGAAAATAGTCGTTTATCAATAAAACCTCTAATAACTGGTATCTTGAGTGAAAACACCTTTACAAATAAAACCCTTTTGTATTGCCTGAGGCTTCGTCTGTCGTATGTATTAGCTCTAGATTTTCCCCTCTTATCCATGTAGAAACACCACAATCAAATAAAAGACAACTAATTTAATGAGAGATTCACAGTTTCAATGTCTAATGCTTATACTTAGACATCCATGGCTTACTCTTTAAAACAAGCATATGACTACTGGCAGGATCAACCAAATAACCTACAATGACTTTACACCCTTTTTTATCTCCACTGGTTTCGTTTTAACACCCTTGTATCGCCAGCTCCTCCTTAACATTCTCTTATCACCAGAAACTTGATTGAAAATAAACGTTTATAAATAAAACTTCCTCTTATCCTTCTCCATCTCAGGTTTGTATTCCCAATCCACTTCCTTTCTAATACCCTTCTGTATTCTTCTCAATTTCAGCGTAAATTGAGGTCCAAGCTCCTGTAACCCCACTCTTTCTTCATTCTTGAAAACGTATCTATGCATTCTGAAAAAGATGTAATCTCTTTGGTTGTGTAACGTAATCACTTGTCTACCTTGAAATTCCGGCTTAATTGGAAATAAGGATTGGAATAGTCTTGCCACAGATTGACCCAATCTTGTTGTGAAATTATTCAAGATCAATTCCGGTATATGACCCGTTGGTTGGCCATGTCCTGTGATCCTCTTTCTCTCAACTAATGATGTCACTGAAAAATAGAATGTTGGACCTTCTGGTAAATGAATAAAAGTTATACCATTCACCACTTTTTTATCCTCATTAATCACAATCAAATCCGTGAAATCTCTATTGGCGCAGTATTCTGCCATATCTTGAATTGTGTATTTTCTTTGTCTCTTCACAAAAGTCGCATTTGGGAATATTTCCACCATCATAGCTGCAAATTCATAACCTGGTTTATGAGCCCCTGCACTTGTTGTTATCAGAACCTTTGGTTCAACACCCTTTTTGAAATATGTTTCAAAGTTATCTTCACCTTCAAATTCAACGTTCACTGTTTCATCAAAAACCCTCTTTGAATCAATTGTATCCGGCACGTTCTCCGCCAAACGTTGTTCTTTTAATTCAGGATTATTCTGTTCCTCCCTAGATCTTGCAGCTCTCTCCTTATGACGCGTCTTGTTTTGGTCATCTTTTAATTTAGCAAATAGAGCCTGTCTCTTGTGTTTGTTCTTGATCGTCTTCAGTGATTCATGATCAATTGGCGGCATTGGTTGATCAACTCACTTGACTATAAAAATTTTCTTAGAAGGATATTTTTTTTTTCAGTTTTACACAGCCTGGAAATACATGCTCATGTGCTCATCTCATCACCAGATATCCTCTTGGTATCTGTTGCTGACCTTCATGGCCTTGATGAGCTCACCTGCCGCTTCGACAGAGATGGATTTTTGCTGGGCAACAATCTTGGCAAGTTCTGCCTGAACATCTCTGGCCATACGGGAAGCATCACCACAAACATAAATAAATGCACCGGAATCCATTAATTTGGAAAGTCTATCACCGTATTCCTTCATTCTATGTTGGACGTAGACCTTCTTATCTGTTTCTCTCGAGAAAGCCGTCACCATTTGGAACTGTTCTCCCAATTTCTTGGAATAATCGACCCATTCCTCCTTGTAGAGGAAGTCCTCAGTGGAGGTTCTGGATCCAAAAAAGAGGATCATTGGACCCACCTTCTGGCCGTTTTCCACCTGTTTGCACTTTTCTCTGATGAAACCTCTGAATGGGGCAACACCCGTACCCGGACCAATCATGATCACCGGTGTGTTTGGATTGGATGGCAGTCTGAAATTCGACCTTCTAATATGGATTGGCAATTTATATGGTGCAAATTTACCTCTTGGGCCCTCCAAGTCGTAATGCTGCGACAATTTCGTCCCTTCCAACTTGTTCTGTTTGGTTTGAATGTTCAAGAGCAGATTAGTGGTGACACCGGTGACAAGTTGACCGTTGATTGTGTCCTCTTCCACCACCGCGGTAACATGGACGGTTTGTTTCTCACTGGAGGAGGAGGAGGAAATCGAGTAATAACGAGGTTGCAATTTAGCAATTGATTCAATCACAAAGTTAAATGGAATATCTAACCATGGCTTACCTTCGCTTAGCACTTCAAGTGCGTCACCGATGTTCAAGTACTTCTCCGTAACCGATTCATGGAAAAGCTTCTTGTCATCGGCAATCTTCGCCACTCTCGTCTTGGTAACTTCATTTGGAGTAAATTGAAGAATCGACTTCAAAAGCTGTCTGGAAACTGGGCCGGAGATCTCCAAGTAGTGTCTCAAGACCGTATCATAGGTGGCTGGAGATGGGAATGGTAAATTCATGCTGGAATCCAACAATTTCAATTCAATCACCTGATCTCGCTTATCGCTCAACCCTAAAACCTTCAACATCTGATCAACCTTCTCATCGGAATTTGAGGGCCAGAGTGCAACGTGATCTCCAGTGGAATACTTTAAGTTTGAATCGGAGAGATCAAATTCCGCATGAATGCAGTGTCTAGTTTGGGAATTGAAGAGCTCCTTCGATTTAACAATCGGTGCCAAATATGGTAGCGTGTGATCAAAAGGACCCCATCTTAAAATCGCCTTCTCTTCATCAGTCTTGACGTCAATGTATTTTGTGGATGGTTCCCCAAGGGAAACTCTCAAGTCGTCCTTGGTCAGTGTCGATTCCACAACATCTATTGAAGGTTCGTATTTAACAGCGTGTTCGTCCAAATGCAGATCGTTTTTAATCACATCCATGAACTGATCTTTCCATGATAAATAATCTTCATCCATTGTACCCGCACCGTCGTCACCCATACCAAGTTCACCAACGAGCTTTGCACCCTTCTTGACCATTTCCTCACTCAGTTTCTTACCCGAAGCGTTATAAAACTCGTACGTCTTATTCCCCAACGCAAAACACCCGAATTTCAAATCCAGACCATCGCATTCATTTTCAAGGTAGCTGAAAAAGTCCACTGCGTTATCTGTTGGCTCACCTTCACCGTAAGTGGCCATAAAAAAGACAGCAAGCTTAAAGTCCGTTATTTCCTCTTTCAACTTGTCAAGGTTTTCGTAATTGTAATCTGCCAAATCACACGTCATGGTTGGAATCGAGAACTTGGCCTGGAATTCCTTGGAAAATTTGTGGGCGTAATCTTCTGCTGTACCGGTTTGGGAACCGAAGAAAACAACCGCCTTCTTGCCATTTGACTTCAAAGTTGCAATCAAATCATTGGAGGAAGACTGGACCGGTTGATCATCTTCCTCTTTACCCCAGAGTGAACCCTTACCGAAGTAGACAATGAGTGCCACAGCAATAGCAGCTAGAACCGAGGCGTCAAGTGGATCCATTGAACAAAAGAAAAAAGAGTATGAAAAAGTCGGAACGAGTATAAACGAATAGTACGATTTTAATCGGGTTATTATAAAATCGATGAGATATCAATGAGATCCAGAGTATCAGATTAGATATCGTGTAGTTGGATTTTGGTGGATGCAGGAGTCTAATTGTAGCCGAAATTGGAATAAACGCTGGCACTTAGATCGTCCAATTCTTCGATCCCGTTCATGACGCTATGAAGATCCTCATCACTCTCAAGAGCGTTTGTTTTCGAGGCCAGTGTGGTGATAACGAGTGCTAATTTACAGGTGTTGTTGACCAGCTTCGGGGAGAGATTTTGGTTGATTTTTCCCAAAATATGGGACACACCCACGGTGGATATGATGTTTGTCAATTGGGGACCGTCGTTTTCAAGATACATTTCGAGTTCCTCGACCAATTTGTTTAGAGATTCCGCGTTGACGGGGTTCATTCTGAAGGATTCGAGGAATTCCGGGGAATTGCTCTCCTCGATGAGAGCGTCGTAGTTGTCTAATGGAGGTAACATCAACGAGATTAGGGTGGAGCCCTGTAATTGGTTGTGGATGTCTTTTTGCACTTGAACAAATAGATCCCCAAAGTGGGAAATTGAGATATCCGATCTCACGTCCTGATTCTCGAAGACAGACGTCACTACCGGTTCAATGGCGGATTTTAACGTGAACCAACCACGATTCAAAAACCAGGAAGTTAGCGATAGAAATGCCTGTTCGGGTAACTCTGTCTCCATCCTTTCGTCATCCTCGGCATTGGTCATGACAATTCCCTCTTGTTTTGAGGCCAATTTGAGCGCCGTCTTCATATACGATTTTCTTGAGATGATGTTCAATTGTAGATGGAGCAATAGTATTAAAATCGCCTGTGAATAAATCAAAGTGAAAAACCTCGTCAAAGAGACCAATTTCATATCACTCCATAATTCCATTTTACTCTTGCCGCCGGTGTCCTCGCCATTGTCTGATGCGTTTGTGGATTTCCTTGATTTGGATTTATGCAACTCGTTCGTGATGAGTTCAACGTCCAAATCCTTATAAATTGGTTCTAATAATATTGGTAGAAAGGAGCAAAACGTCATGTAGCAATCCTTCTGAGTCTGGCTGAATCTCTTCTTTATCAATTCCCTTGTGGACCGTTCCTCTTTCAATTTGCGCTGGAAATCCCCCACTTTTTGTGTCACGTATTGGCTTAAAAAGTATGTGATCAATGCCACACCGGCACCGATCACCATTTTTCTTCTATACCTCACTGCCAGGTCCCTGAAGTACGTGTAGATAGACATAAGAGAAGGAGGTGTGACTGATAGCGATGATTTTTTGTCCGTGCTGATTATGTAAGTCCCAATGAGCAGTGAGTTGATAGCTAAGGGGCATTGAGTTGGTGAGGTCAACGGATATGTCATAAAGAGGACAGTGTGAATGGTGGGTGTATTTTATGGCATATGCCGAGGGAAATAAGGAGAATTGGGGGGGGTTGTTGTTGATCATAGCTGATCGATCAGTGGCGCATGATGCATGCGCCACTTACTACTTCGTTCAGAAATGGCCTCTTTCATTGACCGCTAAATGGGACCCCATCCACTTAAGTTATGCTGCTAGACTTGGTATTGTTATTGGTAAACGGTGAGACAGTTGGAGATGGCTCTGCGCCACTCTCTACCCCAGGAGCGATAACTCTCTTCAATTTCCCAAATACACGATATGCAAGACATTTTGATTAGATAATAGCATTAAAATGGCATGATAGTTAGGTTCGATTGACAACGAGAAAAGAAGCGTGGTTTTTTGATGAATTAGTTGACCAGATAGGTGGAGTCACGTGAATGGCGGCGCATGCCAATTGCATGCGCCACGCCTTCCCTTAGGAGAAATGTCCCCCTTCAATTCCTTCTAATAGACGACATTATTCCCAAATATAATCCATATTGTAAAATCAAACTGCCTAATACGAGTTCTTAAATGGTTCACCTGCTGTAATGGCTATGAAATGAATTAGTTCACTTTGAATCGCATGTCACATGCAACATGCTCATGAGTACCTGATATGGCCATTCTCAGAATTTCCTCTGTTATCTGCTCTCTAGATTATCATCAATTTACCCTGGTTGTTGAAGCACTGCCTTGATAATTTACGAGGTCATTTTGAAAAAAAAATGGTACATAAATGGCACATTATGGTGACCTTTTGACCTACAAGTTACTCACCATTCCCTGCTGACCTTCATCTTATCAAGTAATTTACAGTCAAGCAAAGATTTACATTAAAAAACGCTACATAAGCCCCATCGTCTCACCTTTTAGTATCCTTCGTGCCCCTCACACCCTTCGTACCCTTGCCACCCTTCGTCCCCTTGGCCTTCGAAACCCCCCTCGATTGGGTCTTCTCTTTTGTGTTCTTTTTGACCATCCCAGTCACCTTCTTCCCGAGGTCTTCATTCATGTCACTCACTTCACCCTTCTCGTTGCTAAATTTTGTATGTTTTCCTTCGAAGTGAGTTTTGCTGATGGAAGGTTGGTATTTAGCCCCCTTCAATTGTGCCTGGAGATGTCTTTTTGCCTTTTCTGTCTCTTCCTCATCCTTGACTATTTTGCCCTCCATTACATCCTTAGCTTTTTGCACTCTATTGATGAAGCTCTTCACTCGCTCCAATTCTCCCATTATCGGATGATCATTCGCCTTATTTTCGCCAATCGTCTTCAAATAGATGAAATAGAGCGATGTCAATGTGTATGCAACTGTATTCAGCGTTTCCGCCTTCTTCAACTCACCCTCCTTTTCATTTGATTGGGCTATTGAAATATTCACCAGTTGCTCCTCCAGTGGCTTTAAAAGCACATCACCATCTAGCTTCTCATCTAGTAAAGATAGATTTGACTCCAAATTCCTAAGAAGTGCCTTGATCGTTCCAACGTTCTCCATATTGTTGAGGAACCGCTGACAACCAACGCTTTAAAAATTTATTCTACGATATGAAAAAAAATTATATGAGGAGAATGAATAAAAAAATCAAGTGCCTCTTGCCAGAATTGAACTAGCGACCTCTGCATTACAAGTGCAGCGCTCTACCACTAAGCTAAACAGGCCTCTTGTTGGTTTGATATTTTGTCTCCTCTAGAGACCAAGGCAAAACCAATTTCCTCTTCTCTATAAAATTTTCATCCCACAATTCTAATTTTGATATACATTCAATTCATCTTAAGATATACCACGACAACAAGCAATGTCATACTTGCCACCTTACATAATACGAAGGACCCTTGTGGGTTCAAGAACGGGATAATTCATGAGGCGTTCAATCCACATTATCGCAATTTTCCGGAACTCGGAAAGTTAAGAAACCCATTTTTCAAAAGTTCTAACCGAAAGATCTTTTGTAAATATCCAGTCTATAGAGTTGTAAGTCTGAGGTTCGTATGCTCAGCTCTCCGTTTTAGGAAAATTGCTCATTTCAGACAATATGAGCATATTGAATATGGTAAAGTTGATCATATTAGACAACCAAGACTACATATATACCACCTATCACCTATTACCCACCACAGCATCCATCGCCCCATTCTGCGTGTCTTCATGTCCTTATTTCCGAAGTCTTTCCGGATATTTGTGCACTATCCCCGAAATTTGACTATCTCCGTATGCCGTGCCAAGCGGCGGATAATTACATATAAAGAGGCTCTCCTAACCCTAAAAAAAAGGCTTATTATTGTGATAACCAAGATGTCCGATAACCTAGAAGACCAACAGCTGGATGATTACCAGCTTCAAAAGCGATGGTTCACTTTCCTATTGTCTAAGAAGGTACCTCCAGTGCCTGCCGAAGAAGAACGAAAGGAATATCCCGAACGTTCAAGTAATTATTGGTCACAAATGATGTTCTGGTGGATGAATCCATTGTTTGGGGTTGGATATAAAAGAACAATCCATGAAAACGACTTGTGGAAGTTGGACGATGCACAAAAGGTGGACACGTTGTATAGCAAGTTCAAGGCGGTCTTGGACGTTGGGATTGAAACCCATCAGAGAAAACACATTGAGGCAAAGTGTAAGGCGAGAAACGAGACTCGTGACACATCCTCTGTGTCAGAGGAAGAGGATCTAGCGGATTTCAAGTTGCCGAAACGTACGATGCTTCGTGCCCTCTGGTCTGCGTTGTGGGTCGATTATTTGTTTGGTGTGATCCTGAAGATTCTATCAGATGCCGCATCAGCTCTAGCACCGCTTCTACAGAAGAAGTTGACAGACTTCGTCGAGTCTAGATTCTTATCAACTCACACGCCAGTGGGAGACGGTGTGGGATACGCAATTGGTTGCTGCTTGATGATTTTCTTCTCTGCAGTGACAATCAATTTCGCCTTCTACAGAATGATGATGACCGGTGGTAAGGTGAGAAACATCCTAACAAGGTTTTTGTTGGAAAAGTCGATGAAGGTGGACGCAGAAGGTAAACACAAGTTCCCAGCATCGTCGATCAACACCATGATGAGCACGGACTTGAACAGAATTGATTTCGGTATTGGGGTCTCCTCCCTTGTCATCTCTTTCCCAGTGCCTGTTACCATCTGTATAATCTTCCTCATCATCAACATTGGTGTCTCAGCTTTGGTCGGTATCGCGTGCTTTGTCGTCCTGTTTGTCATCTTGGGGTTCTGCTTCTCAAAGTTGGTCAACTTGAGAAAGACCGCCACAAAATACACAGACAAAAGAGTTTCCCTTATCAAGGAATTGTTGAAGAACTTCAAAATGATTAAATTTTACTCATGGGAATCTTCATACCAGAAGAGAATCGAGGAGGCCAGAAACTTGGAAATGAAGGACATTCTCAAGCTTCAAAACTTGAGAAACTTGCTAATCGGATTCTCCATCTCCTTGCCAAACTTATCATCGATGTCTGCCTTTTTGGTCATGTACAAGATCTCAAACGGCCGCACCCCAGGTGATATTTTTTCTTCTCTTTCCTTGTTCCAAGTCTTGGCAACCCAGTTCATGCTTTTACCAATGGGTTTGGCAGCAGCAGCAGATACAAAGGTGGCCTTTGAGAGAATTTCAAAATACATGTCCACAAACAACATCAACGAGGAGGAATTCGAAGTCTTGCCATTGGAGGACGAGAAACTGGCCATCAAGGTCGTCGACGGGAACTTTGAGTGGGACCAATTTGATGATGAAGAAGGAAAAGGTAATGACGAGGAAGAGGAGACAGAAGATGCTCAAGAGCATAAGGTTAAACAAATTAAATCTAGTTCCATTGAAAAAAACTCTCTTATTTCTACTACCACCGGGTCTTTGAAACAAACCACCAAACCATTCGGTGGTTTATATGACATCAATTTTGAAATCTTGAAGGGTGAGTTTGTTGTCATCACAGGGTCAATCGGTACAGGTAAATCATCGTTGTTGAATGCAATGGCAGGTTTCATGAAACGTACCAAGGGGGCGGTCTATGCTACCCACGATCCACTTCTTTGCGGTTATCCATGGGTCAAGAATGCAACCATTAGGGATAACATCTTGTTTGGTTCTCCTTTCGACAAAGCCAAGTATGAAGAAGTCGTCTATGCCTGTTCGTTGGAAAACGATTTTGCCCAGTTCACCGGTGGGGACATGACCGAAGTGGGTGAGCGTGGTATCACCCTTTCAGGTGGTCAAAAGGCTAGAATCAATTTGGCAAGAGCTGTTTATGCGGATAAGGAGATCATCCTTCTTGATGACGTTCTTTCTGCAGTTGATGCCAAGGTCGGTAAGCACATTGTTGAAAATTGTCTCCTGGGGTTGTTGAAGAACAAGACAAGAGTTCTGGCTACCCATCAATTGTCCCTGATTGCAGCTGCTGACAGAATGATCTTTATGAACGGTGATGGTACTGTGGATATTGGTACCATTTCCGAGTTGAAATTGAGAAATGAGACCTTTGTTGAGCTATTTAAATACCAGGAACAGCAAGGGCATGAAAAAGAGGTCAGGGAAGAGGAAGAAATGGCCATGGTTGCACCTGTTGAGGAAATTCAAACCGAGAAAGACCTATTGAAGGTGGAGACGATTAAGCCCGAACGTTCGGCAGATGATGTTGAAGTTAAAATCATTGCTGATGAAGAAAAGGCCGTGAATGCCTTTGGTTGGGATGTCTACAAACATTACATGGTGTCCGGTTTTGGTATTTTTGGAGTGATGTTCTTTCCACTCATGCTAACCTTCTTGACGTTGGCCACCTTCCTCAACTTTTTTGCCAACAATTGGTTGACCTATTGGATTGAGCAAAAGTTCAATCGTCCAATTTCGTTCTACCAAGGGATGTACATCATGTTCTGTTTCCTTTACGCCATTTTCCTCTGTATTTATTTGACCATGGTTGGGTATTTCACATCTACCGCATCGAGAAAGTTGAACATTGCTGCCACACAGAGAATTTTGAAGGTCCCAATGGCTTTTATGGATATTTCACCTATGGGTAGAGTTTTGAATAGATTTACCAAGGATACTGATGTTTTGGATAATGAAATTGTTGAACAATTTAGAATGGCTATGAACCCAATGGCAACAATTGTGGGTACTTTCATTCTTTGCATCATTTACTTGCCATGGTTTGCTATCACTATTCCTGCTGTTGCATTTACTTACATGTCGATCACTTCCTATTACCAAGCCACTGCAAGAGAAGTCAAAAGAATTGATGCTGTTAAAAGATCATTTGTTTATTCCCACTTCAACGAAACCTTAGGTGGTTTTGATACCATTAGAGCATATCATAGAGACGAGGCATTTTTGAATGAAATGAACAAATTGATGGATAATCAAAACGAGGCGTTCTTTTTGACTTTGGCAGCCCAAAGATGGTTAGGATCCAATTTGGCCTTGATTACTGTTGCTTTTGTTTTTCTGATTGCAATGTTGTGTTGTTTTAGAGTCTTCAACATCAGTGCTTCTGCTACGGGTTTAATTTTGACTTATTCGATGAATATTCCTAATTTGTTGTCATTGTCACTGAGGGCCATTACCCAAGTTGAGAACGAGTTCAATTCTGTGGAGAGATTGAACCATTATGCGTATGATTTAGCACAAGAGGCCCCACATGAGATTCCAGAGAACGATCCACCAGCTGAATGGCCACAACACGGTGAAATTAAATTCTCCAACGTCAATATGAAATACAGACCTGAGTTACCGTATGTCTTGAAGAATGTCGAGTTGAATATCAAAGCACACGAAAAAATCGGGTTCTGTGGTAGAACAGGTGCAGGTAAGTCAACGTTTATGACCTGTTTATTCAGACTCACTGAATTTGAGGGTCTGATTAATATTGATGGTGTCGATATTTCCAAATTGGGTCTTCATGCATTGAGGTCGAAATTGACCATTATTCCGCAAGATCCTGTTCTATTCGTTGGTAATATTAAAAGCAACTTGGATCCATTTGATGAGCATACAAACGAAGATCTTTGGCAAGCACTTGTCACCGCTGGTTTGATCAAGGAGGAGGAACTTGAGGATGTCAAGAGACAGGAGAAGGATTGTGAAGATTTGCACAAGTTCCATCTTTTTAGAATTGTGGACGATGATGGTGCCAATTTCTCTCTAGGGGAACGCCAATTGATGGCATTGGCCAGAGCATTGGTTAGAAAGACCAAGATTTTGATTCTAGATGAGGCCACCTCAAGTGTTGATTATGAGACCGATGCGATGATCCAAAATACCATTTACAAGGAGTTTGATAACTGTACCATTCTATCTATTGCACACAGATTGAAGACCATTTTGACCTATGATAGAATTGTTGTGATGGATAAGGGTGAAGTTGTTCAATTTGATTCTCCATTGACTCTCTATCATCAAATGGACGGCATCTTCAGATCCATGTGTGATCAATCTGGCATTACTGAAAACGATTTCTATTAGAATCAACCCTCACCTTTTTTTTGCTCCAAGATCTCCCACTTAATAAAGTTTTTATATAATACGTTCGATATTTAATTTTTTACTAAATTGCTGAGCGCTTGTTTGTGCTGAGCGTTAAAACGCTCAGCAACAGTTTATTCAATTGGATTCTGTTCACGAGACGGAGTTCAGGTGTTAAATAAGCCGGAATAGATAATAACAACAGTGCTATGAACTGAAAATAGCAAATCACGTCAAATTAGCTGAAAAGGCCCGGATCTTTCAAAATATCACTAAACAGGCATAAAATCGAGTGTTAATTACGATGCCAATACCAAAATTAATATAAGCTGATAGCCTACCACCTGGCCAGATCAAGGATTTATTAGTAGAGTTCATCGGTGAAATATCCATCAGTGAGGATGCAAGCTGTATTCAACAACATTAATACCTTTGCATCAAAAGATGCGCTATGATTATTGACCTTCTCACAACACCACGACCGCGATGCCATCACAAGCAGCTGTTCATCCGCCACCGGTTATCCGTATCGAAAACCTCTCAACCACTATCTTATACAGTTTCAGTGTCATAAATACCCCAATGGCAGCTCTTTCATAACAATAGCACTCCGCCGTTGACGACTGCTATTGACGACGCGGTCTTCAATAGCATGTTGCAATCGGCAAAGAATCACCGATATTTATAATTGGAAGTTGGCGATGATGGGAAAGATCACACCTCTTGAGCACATTCCTTTTCTTTATCTTTTCCTCCATGAGTCATCATACTGTTGCAGCCTACAACTTCTGGAAGGGCCACCCATCCACGAGATTGCTTCCCAACAAGGAAATCCTTGATGCCACTCAGAGAATCCTCACTAAGTTCGACAACTCAATGGATGATTACGATGGACTGTTAAACACCCACCCGTTGAACTATGGTCCTGATTTGGGTAATTTAGATGCAAGAGAGCAGATTGCGAAGTGGACTGATAGGATGTTCCAATTGGACAGGCCAACAAACCCGGATTGCTTCAATTTGACCAATGGTGCCTCGTTTGGGTTGATGAATTTGTTGTTGCAAACCACATCTCCTTATAACGGGTTGACCAAGAGATGTTTTTTGGTGTCTCCCACCTACTTTTTGATCAATTCCGCGTTGATTGACGCTGGATTTGGGGGCAAATTGACCGGAATTGAGGAATTCGACGATGGCCAAATTGACTTGGCAGCCTTGGAGAAACACTTGGAGACCTTTGAAAAGGAATCTCCTTCTAAGAGCCACATTGGCCCTGAGGATATTCCTGCCACCTACGATCCCGACAGACCAATGAAGAAGATCTTCAATTATGTTTTGTACATTGTTCCCACCTTCTCCAATCCCAAGGGTGGGTCTCTGTCCGAGAAGAACAGATTGAGGTTGGTGGAAATCGCTAGAAAGTATAACATGCTTATCGTATGTGATGATGTTTACGATTTATTGGACTATTCTGCTCTAGCAAAGACCAACCACAAATATTTGAAGAGAATCGTCACAATTGACAGAGAGACTCTTCCAGAGGGGGAAGAATACGGTAACACGATCTCCAACGGGACTTTTTCCAAGCTGATTGGTCCTGGTCTCAGAGTGGGATGGCAGGAAACCCCTACCGACAAGCTGGCATTGCTTCTATCTGCTGGTGGTGCCAACATGTCTGGCGGCACGCCTGCTCAATTGAACACGATCATTGTTGCCGAGCTACTTAGGAGCGGATCTGTGGACAAGGTTATCGACGGCCTGTGTCACGTATACGGCGAGAGAGCTCAGATCTTGAAATCGTCCATAGAAAAATACCTTCCAGAGGGCACCACATACTCTGGACTTGAGGGGGGTTACTTCTCATGGGTGAATTTACCTGATCACTATGACAATGCTAAGATCATTGCCAAATGTGCTGAGTTGGGCGTCTTTTTGGCTCCTGGAGACAAATTTGAAGTGTCTGGCGATCCAATGGGGTGGGGCCAACACGGGGTTCGTCTTTCAGTTTCTCATTTAGAGAAGGATCAAATCGAAGAGGGGGTCAAAATTTGGGGCCAAATCTGCTCTCAATTCAAGAATAATTGATCAGACACATTCTACGCCGTTGACTCATGAGCACTTTCTTCTTCACCTAAATACGCCAATCTTGGGCCTTTGCAAACACCCATTTTTCTTCTTCGTAACACATAACCGGATTCAATACAGTGGAGGCCCTCACTTACAACCAATGCCTAGGTAGCTTTACCTGTAACGTTAATTGTGCCCGTTTCTCCCCCCAGCAAGGTTCAAGCCGCGAGCCACACTAAAATTCTACACACTAGCCACCTTCTTCACCCTCTATAGTATTCTACACGAATGACGCTTGCACCGTCTCCGCTTTACTTGGCATTGCCGGTATTTCTGGGATCACTAGCATTTGCAGTGGAAGACCCCAATCTTGAGTGGTCTTTCCTGCTTTCACAGTCTCTGCTATTTGGATCCTTGTCATTACTCTTTGCATCGATCATGATCTTCTTCTTCATCAGATATGATAAGCCTACAGTCATGTCAACAGAAAATGATGCCACCGAAAAGGGCAGCTTGTGGAGAGATTCCATACCAACGGTCTCATTGCTATTAATATCTTTGGTCTCATTTTTCATGTCCAATTCCCTCTTGGGACCATTGAGGACCAGTGCATTGTTGCTCTGTTTTATTATTACTAATAACAATAGACACTCAGAACAAGACTTGCTTAGATACCAGGGTCTAATCTTAATACTGGTTTCATTCATTTTGGATTCATTTGTGTTGAAAACGTATCAAAATACCACCATGGGGTACTTGGCTCTATTGGTTACGCACACAATCATTTTCAATCCATTTCAAAGTGTAAAGTTGGAGCAGCACATTAAAAGATTACCGGATTTCAGACTGCTGGTGATATTAACACTTTTAGCGAGTGGTCTGTTTGTGAAGTTTTGTTCCCACGGCTACAGCGTGAAGATGTTTTTGATCAGTGTGATGTCACTAATTGTTACGTTGGCAAGTCTGATCGATTTGGATAAATTGCATCGCTCAAAAGCAAAGGCCTTGACATCGTTCATGGATACCGAAGTGACGAGCAATTACAAGTTGAAATACCTACTTTTTAACGGAATCATGATATTCGTGTATTTCATCAACATGGGGTTGGTGAGAGAAGTGGAGAACATGAGACCTGAAGTTGACGGCTTCTTCAAAGCTCATTGGATGATAATTGTTTCGAATCTTGTCTTTGTTTTTTTTATCACACAGGATTCAGGATCCAACCAGACTTCAAAAGAGCAATTGAGTGAGACAAAAGTGGAACCCGGATCTCAGATGACATTTATTAGTTTAGTGGTCCACTTATTCTATGCGGAGGAATCCAAATCGATTTTTAACTTCCTCCTGCTTAATCTGGCATTCATGTTCATTCAGCTTCTCTATTCATTCAGATCCAAATCGTTGAGTTTATTGAGTGATTCTCTCCACATGTTATTGGATTGCATTTCCCTGTTCTTTGGTTTGATGGCCTCTGTAATTGCAGCTAAGAGCAGAGAAGAACCTTCTTCCAAGTTTCCGTTTGGATTAACAAGAATAGAGACATTGGCCGGGTTCACAAACGGGTCTCTTCTATTGGGGATTGTGTTTGGTATCTACAATGAATCAATACAAAGAATCTTCACCCCAATTGCATTGGAAAACACAACAGAGTTATTGATTGTCAGCTTTATGGGTTTACTCGTGAATATGGTGGGCATATTTGCTTTCAATCATGGAGACACACACGGACACAGTCATAGTCATAGTCACGGCCACTCTCATTCTCACATTAATCTTTTACCAAAGGTTCAGGACGCGCACAAACATGATCATGAGCACGATGGTGAAGAGGCCGATGAAAGCCGCCATGAACACAACCGCGACCACCACGACCACAGCCACGAGCAAAAACATGAAGAGATCCATGAAAAGCATGTTCAGGACCATTCCACTTGCGACCACGAGGAAAGTGAGGAGCTAAACGATAACATGCAAGGGATCTTTCTTCACATTCTAGCAGACACATTGGGGTCTGTTGGAGTCATCATCTCCACGATAATTGTTAAACTCACAGGGTGGAAATTGGTTGATCCAATCACCTCCATTTTGATTGCCACCTTGATCCTCGTCTCGGCCATACCCCTCCTCAAGTCGTCCAGCTCCAATCTTCTCCTTTCTCTCCCCGACAAATCTGAGAAGGAACTCCAGTACCTCTTGGCCGAGGTCATCAAGATACCCGGAATTAAGTCCTACACTACCCCTAGGTTTTGGCCCACTGAGGGATCTACGGCTAAGTTGGTGGGTTACTTACATATCCAGTTTTTTAGGTCTGAGAATTCCACCACCATCAGAAACAAGGTGGACAGACTGTTTGACCACTCCACTCTCATAGATAAGGTCTATATCCAAATGGAGAACGAGATAGATGACTGCTGGTGCAGAAAGGAGGGCATTTTTGGCACAATTTGATTCATTAAAACTTTTATACATCAGGTGATCATAATCTTCTAGGTGCTGAGCTCTGCTGAGCAAAATTAATCCCGAAAACGACGATACCCGATTAAGCGAGCTTCCGAGCCGACTTGATAAATAAACAAACCCGCCAATACACAACTAAACAAGGCCAAGTTAGCCGTTTATCCCCCCCGTCAACCCAGCCGTTCAATTACTCTTCCGTTCACTTGCTTATTCACCCAACCAACTCCTCGTTCACGTGCAGTTAATCTTACTCGCTTCTCTCTTAACTCGCTTTACAGCTTGTTTTTTTATCACCGTCGATTACCGACGTTTATCATTTGTTTTAGTGATGAACAGGCCATTGGTTTTACTTGGGGCCATTCTTGCAGTTTTGGCGGTCTTCTGGCCAGATGCTTTCTACATCACCCCTCTTTTCACGACTGATTCCATCTGCCCGGTTCCAGAATATGTCACCACTTTGAACCACGAGAAGACACAATATATTCTTCATGATGAGTCGTTCCGTGATAAAGCGATTGAGCGGTTTGCAGGTGGGATCAGAATTGACACCACGATCTTGGACGATGCTACCGATGAGGACTTTGCCAAATTCCAGGTCTTTCACGATTACCTTAGAAACCAGTACCCTCTTGTCCACCAATACGGTGAATTGAATAAGATCAACAACTGGGGGTTAGTTTTTGAATTTGCGGGTTCAGACCCATCTTTGAAGCCAGTCTTATTCATGGCCCATCAAGATACGGTTCCATTTGGCGACTTGGCGACTTGGGAGAAAGATCCTCTCAGTGGTTACATTGATTACGAAGAGGGTAAGGTTCACGGGAGAGGTACAAACGACGTGAAAAACTTATTAATGGGCTTATTAGGTGCAATGGAAGAATTGCTGGCAGATAAAAATGGTCAATTGGACTTGAAGAGAGGTGTCATTTTCGCCTTTGGTCAAGATGAGGAAATCAGCGGTAACTTCGGTGCCCACTTCATTGGCGAGTACATTCTGAATAAGTACGGTCCTAAGTCAATTGACCACATCATGGATGAAGGGGCTCCAATGTTCTTGAGCATGGCGGGTATGAATTTGGGGTTGGTGATCACTGCCGAAAAGGGTTATCTTGATATCGAGATCGAGGTCAATGCTCCCGGCGGCCACAGTTCCAACCCAGGAGCTAGAACCTCAATTGGTCTTTTAAGTGAAATTGTAACCTCTTACGAAAAGGAGACGTATGCCTCATTGCTAATCGCAGAAAACCCATTTCTGGCAACTTTGGAATGTATTGGTGAACACTCCAACAAGATCCCAACTGTCCTGAAATACATCTCCAGATTGGTGAGAAGGAACCCATTGGTGAACTTTTTGATAAGAAAGTTCATTTCATCAAAGCCGTTGTTCAAATACATCATTCAAACCTCACAGGCAGTGGATATTATCAAGGGTGGTGACAAAATCAATGCTTTACCAAGAACCGCCAGTGCATTTATTAACCACCGTATTGTCCTAGGGGAAGATTTTGACACAATCTTGACAAAAGCAAAAAAGCATGCCCTCAAGGTGGCTAAGGCCGAGGGTCTGGGGTTGGAAGTTGCAGGTGAAACCATTTTGCCTTCCTCTTCTAAGGGGAATGTTATCATTCGCAATTTTGGTAAGGGTACCAAAACTGCCCCAATTACCCCTCTCTACGACGAAACTTGGAATGTTTTGGCGGGTCATATGAGAACATTTTACGAACAAGAGGTGTATCCCGAGAAATTCAGTGGAGAGAACCCCGAAAGCTACATTATCGCTCCATCATCTATGCAGGGTAATACCGATACCAGACACTACTGGGCCGTCACGGATCACATTTATCGTGTTCAACCAGGTATCACCAATCTCTTCAACGCCAGTATGCATGGAAGCAACGAATGGGTCCACGTGGACACCCACTTGCAAGTTATTGGGTTTTTCTATAATTACATTACTGATGTTTGTATGTGAGATAGGAAGATCCACCTTCTGTCCATCTCCAGTTTGTACTAATAAGCTTGAATTGACTTTAGATATTTGCTCAGCATATACAATGTGAAATGAATGACTTATTTCCGTAGATGTTTTGAAATAAAATCGTAATAAAAGGCAACCACCTGTAAGTGTGTATCAATATCCACCCATTCATCATGTGCATGAGTACCAGCCTTTAGCAGATCCGTAATTCCGGGTTGAACTTTGTAGATATGGTCGGTCAAATTCCAGTAATGTCTTGTATCTGTATTTGGAGTCATCAAAGCTGGCGCAACAATGTACTTCTTATCAGAATCTTGCATAAATAATTCAGGATATGCTGCATCTTCATAGAAAGCCTTCATTGAGCCTGCGATGAGGTTCCAGATTTCATCATATGTTGGAGAAATTGGAGCTGGCCTCAAGTACTCCCCAAACACTTCCAAAACCATATTACCACCTTCAGTAGCAGGAATAAGCTCATTTCCAAAGGCAGTAAGACCAATGCCAAATTTATTAGCCGTTGCTCTGGCTTTACTCACTGCCTTTGATTTCACCGTTTCTCCGTCGTTACCATACGAAATTCTATGGTTGATCATTGCAGAAACCTCTCTTGGCAATGAATTGACCTTATCACCACCGTTAATTATGTCAACGGCCTGTGATGTTCTCAATAGATAACTCAAGTCTGGACGATCCATATTCAAGATGTAATCGATAAAATATTGTTTGGATTTTGGGTTTGTCTTTGCTGTTCTCACGGCCAATTCAACATCTTTGGGCAATTGGCCATGCTCTGCAATACATTCGTAATTTTTTAGAAGGGGGTTTTCATCAACCAGCACGGGAGAATACATTTCCTCCTCGTAGTTTGCAAGAAAGAACGATAACATTCCAATTGAGGTGTGTGGTCTGGCAATAGAGGAGTGACCACCAGGAGTGTTAATTTCCACCTTCATATCCATGTATCCCTTTTCTCCAACGATGACCAAACCATAATAATCCCCGTTTTGCTCGATAAACATATCGTGACCCTCATCAATGATGAACTCAACAGAATCGTACCCCAGGTGAGTTTCCAAGAATCTTGCAATGGACTTCGCACCATCCAGACCGGATTTCTCTTCATCAAAACCAAAAGCAAGCAAGAATCCTCTTTCAAACTGGGTCTTACCGTCTTCCAGAAGCATTTCAACAGACTCCATCAACCCAATCAACAAGTTCTTCACATCGGCTGCACCCCTACCGTAGATTTTATTCGCATCAAAATCTCCGGACCAAGGATCCCTAACCCAGTCTGTTGGTTCGCCAATTGGCACGGTGTCTTGATGAGCACAGAACATCGCAGGCTTCAGCTCAGGGTTACTGCCTTTGAATTCGAAAACCAAACCATAAGTGTTTGGCTTGTAAATTGTGGCGGTTTTGTGCACCAGTGGAAACGTCTTTTCCAAATACTCGTGGAATTTTGCAAATTTGGCGTAATCTGGCATAGTCATGACGTCCATAACCGTAGTGTCCACCTTAATGGCATCTCCTAATTTGGCAGCAGATACGTTTCTGAAAACTGGGTCGTTTAAAATGAAGTGAACCTTTTCGGTCTCTTTAACGGCAACTTTTGGTGCAACAGGGCACAACGGTTTCTCGTCACCGATGTTGGATAGCTCTGTTGAATGGAATGGGTTCAAAACAGCAAATAATCCCAATAAGGCCAAACCCAGTGCCAATTTTATGTAAAATTGCTTCTTCTTAGAAGAAAGACCGTTCAAATCCTCGTACTGCGCTGCACGGTATGCCATCTTAAAGATAAATAGTGGTTTCCACTTTTCCGGGTATTACTACCGGAGCATCTTTATATCTTAAGCGGAATTACCTAAACAGGTAATTATCGGAATGATAAGCGCGCTGGATTACTAACCATTCATTTCATAGTAATATCGATGGATATCGAGTTTGGGTATGTATGGATGACCCAAGCTGCAAAGCAAATGATTCTGCTAATACAAGTAACCGGATTTCTCCATTTCGAAGGGATTTGGTTTCGATTTTATAAGACAAGTTGAGAGGTTATGTGGCGCATGGGCGGTTGATTCCGCATCTGTGGCTGGTGTTCTTGGCACCCACCCGTTTATAAAGATAAAGGCGGAAGCATGGTAGTTGCCCTATCTTCTTCCTCCTCTTCTCAATATAAAACAATAATGGAGGAAAAGAAGAGACCATCAAAGCTATTGACAATCGCCTTGCAGGCTCTGGTTGTGATGTCATTGGCTGGCTACTTTTTATTCAACGGTGTCTTCACGGAAGAAGCTCCAGCGGTTAATCCGCTGGAGCTGTGCCCACAGGCTACGCCTGTGGAAATTGTGGAACATGATAAGATCCAGTACATTCTTCATGACGAGGGATACAGAAACCACTCGGCCAGCGTGTTTTCCAAGGCGGTTCAAATCGATACCACGATTTATGACCACACCGAGGATTTCACCAAGTGGTTGAAGTTCCACGAGTACTTGGAAGACACGTTCCCATTGGTTCACAAGTATGCGAAATTGCACAAGGTAAACGGATATGGTCTTGTCTTTGAATTTGAAGGCGCCAGTAGTGAAAAGAAGCCTGTTGTTTTCATGGCTCATCAGGATACGGTGCCTATCGGCGAACCAAAGGATTGGATGAGAGACCCATGGTCTGGGGACTATGATGGTAGCAACATCTACGGTAGAGGTAGTAGTGACTGTAAAAACTTACTGGTTGGGTTGATGGAGTCGGTGGAGATGCTGTTGCAGGATGGCAAGACGGAATTCGATAGAGGCTTCTTCTTGTCCTTTGGGTTTGATGAAGAAGTCGGTGGGCCAAAGGGTGCCATGAAAATCGCAGAATATCTGGTCGATTACCTGGGTGAGAATTCTGTGGAGTATATCACTGATGAGGGTCCACAGATGTATGGGGAAATCGACGGCTCCTACTATGGGTTTATCATGACCGGTGAAAAAGGCTATATTGATTTGAATATAAAGGTGAACACCCCCGGTGGTCACTCCTCCAAGCCAAAGGATCACACTTCCATTGGGATCATGTCCGACTGGTTGAGCAGATACGAAAAACACCTATACGAGCCTAAGTTTGTGGAGAATACCCCATGGAAGCAATGCTTGAATTGTATGGCTGCCCATGGTGAAATGAACGAAGAATTGAGGTCGATGATTTCAAATGCTGCTGCAAGCCCAAAGATCCAAAAGCAATTATTGGACTACTTGTCTGATTTGCCTGAATGGAGGTACTCTGTGAGAACCTCCCAAGCAATTGATATTATTACCGGTGGTGATAAGGCTAACTCATTGCCAAGAGAGGTTTCTGCAGTCATCAACCACAGAATCGCATATGGTGACGATGTGGATACTGTCAAGAGCAAGGCCACGGAAATCGCCAAGGCCATTGCTTATCAATACGGGATTGGTCTTTCCATGTTTGGCGAGGATATGATTGTGGAAACAGCCGCCGGGTTGTTGAACATTACTGCTGAGCCAACCGCCATGGACCCAGTGAGAGCCTCATTACCAGTGGGTGATGCCTGGGATTTCTTCAGTGGGTCCATCAAATCGTTCTATGAACAAGAAGTGTTTCCAGAAAAGTTCCAGGACAGCGATAAGTTCTTGATTGTTGCTCCTACAATGATTGCAGGCAATACTGATCAGAGACACTACTTGAAATTATCTCCAAACTTGTACCGTTCTCAACCGGGGTCTATGGCTGCAAACGAATCCACTGCCCATGACCACGACGAATGGATCAGCATGAATTCCCATTTGGAGATTGTTGCCTTTTATTATAACCATATTGCCTCTGTTTGTTTGTGACTGACTGTGTTTTATTTATAACAGAATCGTGTGTGATTGACCGTGTTTTATTTTAAAAAGAGCCTCATTTATTTGATCGTATTTCATATTCACTTGAAAAGATAATATATTGATAAATTACGGACCGCATCTACTCATTGATTAACATGTCGACTGATCATCATACGTTATCGGAAATCGAACCTTCTAGCAGATGAGCACTTACGTAAGCATCTTCTGGGATAGAACCATCTGGAAAGTGCTAGAATGATGATCACGCAGCACGACCCCGTACTATATAAGGGCTGGTGAAGTCTTGATTGGACTGACGCTCTCTGATTCTTTTATCCACAAAAGAAGGAAAGAAAAGATGTCTATGTCACTATTCAATAAGCATTTTAACTCCATGGCTCATGAGCTAGTTCAACTTCACAGGTCATTGGCCAACGAGATGCTAACTCACAGGCAAGCCATATTGGCTGCTCAGGAAGCACAGACGTTGGTGGGTAACCAAAAGAGCGGTCCTGAAGAGGCCCCAATGGAACCGGCAAAGATTGGAAACGAGCCGGCAGGAAAAGGGCTACAGTCAAGAGGAAACGAAGAGATGGACTTAGCAAAGTCATCAGCTGCGGATGTTTGGTCTGCTTTCAAACCTTTTGAAAACGATCCCCTTTTTTCAAATTCCTTGATGGGATTTGACACCAGTTTGTGGGCCAATCGGGATTCCTTGTTATCAGGACTGTCTGTTAAGGATGTTGATAATTCTTACGTTGTGGACATTCCAATCAACGACGTTCCCTCAGAAAATGTCAAGTTTAACTACAACAAGGACACGGGAATGTTGTCTGTAGAGGGTGAATATTCCAAGGATGGATTTCATTCAAAATTCGTCAGGTCCATCTCATTGGCACCAAATTTGGATGCGGAAAAGATGACACCAACGTTCGAGCACGGGTTTCATCTGGTGATTCCAAAACCTGAAACTGAAAAAGATGCCAGCAGAGGCACTAATGCTAAGGACGCCAAAAATGAATGAATGAATTGCCGGTTAATTTCAAGTCTTCCTTTTATATAACTTTTTTTCAAATCTTCCCATCAACAGTCATGGGAAATCTATATGTGTAAGTATATTAAAAATTTGTCCTTATAACTCTTTCATTGCAGCATTAAATTGTATAAACTTGTTTTTGTGAAATAAGACATAAATAAATGGGTTATCACCATGAATCAATCCTTTTGAGCTTGCAAAAAGACCACCTGTAAACACACTCTTTTTATTGATCTTACAAACATTAATATCCCACTTCCAGTGTCTTCTTTAATAGTCTCAGCACTCCAGGTAAGCCGTCCAGTAAAGGGTTGATTGCTGAGCACATTACATAACCATTACGTAACCCACCAACCTCCTCATCCTTACCTCAAGGCGAGGACCAAAACTTAGACCTTACCCAACTTTCTTTATCTAATGTCCAATAACAGAAAAACCCTTCTAAAGGTGATTGTCCTCGGAGATACGGGTGTCGGAAAGACATCCCTCATGCAGCAATTTATCAGCGGGAAGTTTTCCCAACAATACAAGGCAACAATCGGTGCAGATTTCCATCCAAAGGATATGGTAATTGATGATAAAACGGTCACAATGCAAGTCTGGGACACTGCGGGTCAGGAGAGATTCCAAAGTCTTGGGGTGGCCTTTTACAGAGGAGCAGATTGTTGTGTTCTTGTCTACGACGTGACCAACACCAAGTCCTTCGAAAATTTACAGAATTGGAGAGATGAATTCTTAATACAAGCCAACATCAAGGATCCCGACACATTTCCGTTTGTTGTGCTAGGCAACAAGATTGATGTTGAGGAGAGTAAGAGGGTTGTGAGCTCGAAGAAGGCACAGGCCTTATGTTCATCCCTGGGCAATCTTCCATACTTTGAAACCAGTGCCAAGGAGGCCGTCAACGTTGATCAAGCCTTTGATGTTGTGGCCCGCAAGGCTCTTCAGCAAGAGGAGAGTATGGAGTTTACTGACGAATACACAGACGCGGTTAACATTCACATTGATGGTGATAACTACGGTTCCTGTGCATGTTAAGATTCTCTACCATTGTTTTCTTACTACCAACTTTTTTATAACTGTATTAACCTAATTTTAACCAGACCTATTGGCCTGACCTTGCAGAGGGGCAATCACCACATCACTCATCAAATCCCCGTGTTAGGAGATGACATAATCCTTACGTAATTATCCTTACCTAATCTTGCCATTCTTAACAATATGACGTTCTAAAAATTTCTTTTGCCACTCTATTTATGAGTCGTTCTTCTCGCAAATGACAACGGTGGCTCCAATGAAGCCCAGAGGTGTGAACTTGAACGTCACAATCTCATGTCCCGACTGTAGAGTGTTTCCACCGGAACTGGTGGAGCGTCACAGTGAGGGGGATATTGTCTGTGCCCTCTGTGGATTGGTCCTTTGTGATAGAATCATTGATACCCGTTCTGAATGGAGAACATTCAGTAATGACGATCAGAATGGGGATGATCCATCCCGTGTGGGTGAAGCGTTGAGTAACTCAGCAGATTCGGACCAATTGACGACGGTGATCGCAGCAGGTCCGGATTCCGGAAGAGCGGCTCGTGATTTACACAGAACTCAGGGAAAATCCTTTGCAGATAAGAAAGATCATGTGCTCTCCTCCGCATTCTCAAAGATCTCGCAAATGTGCGACGGTTACCAGCTTCCTAAGGTGGTCCAGGACGGTGCTAAGGAGGTGTACAAATTGGTCTACGAGGATAAATTATTGCGAGGCAAGTCCCAAGAGAGTATCATGGCGGCAGCAATATTTTTAGGGTGTAGAAAGGCAAGTGTTCCTCGTTCATTCAAGGAGATTTGGGCTCTAACCAACGTTCCTAGAAAGGAGATTGGTAAAGTCTTCAAAATCATGAACTCCATCATCCAAAAGAAGGATGCTGAACTTGGTGGTGCAATCACTCGTCAAAATAACGCAATTGCAACAACTCAGACCAATCCTGAGGATTTGGTGGGTAGATTTTGCTCCCATTTGGGGTTGGATAATAACTTCTCTTCGTCTGCTCAGCTCATTGCAAGAAAGTTGAGGGAAGTGGGCATCTTGGAAGGTCGTTCCCCAACCACCATTGCTGCAACCGTGATTTACTTTTCCGTGATCATTTTTAAGAAGTCCTTGACATTGAGTAAGATCAGTGAGAGTACAGGTGTCTCCGAGGGTACAATCAAGGCTTCTTTCAAGATCATGATTGGTTACACCAATACAATGGTGGAAAAATCTTGGATCGATAGTGGAAAGGTGGATCTAAGAGGCTTAGAGGCATAAGGGCCAGTCGGATCATATTAAAGAAACACTTTACTGTATTTTAATTCATTTGTGGTGATTTTCAATAAGATTAGAAATCAAATATAAGAAGTCTCATCATTAAATTTGTCAAATAATTCAATTTTTTTTATTTTTTTATTTTACTCTTTTTTTACTGGCGAAACCTGTGTAAACGACAGCTGCGCTATGTCTATTATAAGGAATTACCGACGATAATACTAAAATTGTCGAATTTGCTCATTCCGGCCTGATAAAAATTTCAATCGTGGAGGACGTTAATACAGGCGGAATAGAGGCTCAATAAAAGAATTATGAATATAAATAAGTGTCATTAACCTATATACACATGAAATTTTTCGGCTAATGGTATCTAAAATCCAAGGGGTTTATTCCTTGTTCTTCTTTTGGTAATCTTCAACCAATTGCTTTTGCAATTGTGGTGGAGCTGGTTGGTACTCCTTGAATTCCATAGTGAATTCACCCTTACCTTGTGTGACAGCTCTCAACTTGGAAGCCACACCAAACAAACTGTTCAAAGAACAGTCGGCAGTCAAGTTGAAATCATCAGCTTGGTTCTCAGTATCGTGGATCATACCACCTAACTTGTTCACCAAACCAATCACAGCACCTTGGAACTCGTTTGGTGCGGTAATCACAACGTTCATGATTGGTTCCAGAACGACCGGTTGGGAGGCCATGAAGGCTTGCTTGAATGCAAATTGAGTAGCGGCTCTGAAGGCCATTTCCGAGGAATCCACCACGTGGGTAGCACCATCATTAACAACCATATGAACACCCAAAACTCTGGAACCGGTCAATGGACCCTTTTCACAGCAGTCTTCGAAACCCTTTTGACAGGCCAACAAGAACTTTTCGGAAATCTTACCACCAACAACTTGGGTTTGGAAGTGGTTTCTGAACTTGATATCATCACCAGGAGTGGCACCGATCTCGGCTGGATCAGCATTGACTGTGGCCTCCATTCTACCCATGACCTTGGCAAATTGACCTGCACCACCAGATTGTTTCTTGTGAGTATAATCGAATGGAGAGGCAGAAAGAATGGATTCTCTGTAAGCAACTCTTGGTCTACCCACGGTACATTCAACATTGTATTCTCTCTTCATTCTTTCAACGTAAATCTCCAAATGCAATTCACCCATACCGGAGATGATGGTCTCCTTGGAGTCCTTGTCAAAGTGGACACGGAATGTTGGATCTTCCTTTTGGAATCTGTTGACAGCTTTTGAGAAGTTGGCGGCATCCTTTGTTTTTGGAGAAATGGAGAGAGAAACAACAGCATCAGGAACAAACATGGAGGACATGGAGTAGTCAACAGTACCATCAGTGAAGGTGTCACCGGAGGCACAATCAATACCAAAGGTGGCACAAATTTCACCTGCGTGAATTTCATCAACATCTTCCATTTCTTCCGAGTGCATTCTCACCAATCTGGCCAACTTAACCTTCTTACCGGATTTGACGTGAGTGATCATAGCACCCTTTCTCAACTTACCTTGATAAACTCTCAAATATGTCAATTGACCATACTTACCTTCTTCCAACTTGAACGCCAAGGCCACGGCTGGGGCAGATGAGGCTGGAATCAAGTTGACAGGGGTTTCATTATTGGCTAAATCTAAGGCGTTGTTCAAGATTTCGGATGGATCAGGCAAGTAATCACAGACACCGTCCAAGACCGGTTGAATACCTCTGTTGGCCAAGGCGGAACCCATGAAAACAGGAGTAAACTTTCTAGCAATTGTGGATCTTCTGATGGCACCGTTGATCTGTTCCACGGTTGGTTCAGTTTCTTCAATGAAACATTCCGCAATTTCATCGTCAACATCAGCAAGGGTTTCGATCAAAACAGCTCTCTTTTCTTCAACAATGTCCTTCAAATCTTGTGGAATTTCATCGGTGATTCTCAACTTTTCACCTTGTGGACCCTCGTAGTAAACTGACTTTCTGTTGATGATGTCCACGGTACCAATAAGGTCCTTTTCGGAACCGATTGGAACTTGGACAGCAGCAGCAGCAATTTTCAACTTGGAGTTGATTTGCTCGATTGCCTTCCATGGGTTGGCACCCATTCTATCCATCTTGTTAATGAAAGTAATTCTTGGAACATTGTATCTCTTCATTTGTCTATCAACGGTAACGGTCTGGGATTGAACACCGGCAACCGCACAAACGACCAAAACAGCACCATCTAAGACTCTCAATGCTCTTTCAACTTCAATCGTGAAATCAATGTGACCTGGGGTATCAATCAAGTTAAAGTGTTGAGATTGTTCTGGGGTTCTATCCCAGGAACAGTAAGTGGCAGCAGATTGAATTGTAATACCCTTTTCTCTTTCCAAATCCATATGATCCATCTTAGCACCAACACCGTCTCTACCTCTAACATCGTGAATGGCCTTAATCCTACCAGTGTAAAACAAAACTCTTTCGGTAAAGGTCGTCTTACCAGAATCAATATGGGCTGAAATACCAATGTTTCTCATGTTGGCGAGTCTCTTGGTATCCACATCGTTCAACTTCGCAGACAATTCATCGATGATAACCTTTTCTTCTTCATAAGTTTTCATCAACCTTGAAGTGTGGAAACCAACAGCCGGAGTCCACGCGGTTGTCCTAACGGTACCACTAGCAATCCTCAGTGGCAGTCTAAAAATGGCCATTTCTGATTAGCACCAGCTTGTGTGTTAACGTGAGATGAAAAATTTTACCGATGAAGACGGCATGGGGTGGCGCATGGACAATGCGCCACGCACAGTAACTGGCTTTGTTGGACAGTGGTGAGGGGGAGGCACTGAATGGAGCCAAACCAGCACTGATAGGGATTGAAGTAAGAAAAAGGGGAGGGATGAAGCTTTAAGACAGTGGGTGTTAATGAAAATTGGCGACGTGAGTGATGAGTGATGGTTTATGGTAAGAGTAGTAATGGTTGTATGCAGCACAAACAAATTACCGTCTTTCTATTAATGTAGACCAAATTGATATCATGTGAATCCTATATGAATCGGACCGGTGATCATGATTTTGTTAAAAATGCTGAGCGGCTTTTTTATCCGAAAATGGAAGAGAAATCATTTTTAGTTTCAAATAGTGGGAGGAAGGGGCTTTTTGATTGGTATCTTTTAAATGATTTCAGTAACCAATTTGCCAATTTTATGAATTTTTTTAGTCTTTTCAATACCTTAAAGTTTTCATTTATTTTTTGATGTTGATTAACTAAACCCTTAGCCACAGTGAGATTTCAAGAATTAAACCGTTTTGCTGTTTGTTTCACCAGATAATTTATTAAAATAATTGGAGACAGAATTTATGAGATTTTTAAACAGTGTTTGTGGGAAATCTGCTTTTTCTTCTGAAATGCCGTATGACGAATGATAACAAACCGATATTCACTGCAACTTTATTATCACCTCTAGTTATGCGCAGAAAATGGGGTTTTAGTTTTCAACCAACTCTCACGGGAAATGGACTTAAAAGGTGCAAAGTAGGGCATTTAATTGTTGAACATTCTGGGCATTTTTGAATATCTTTTGAGAATATCGATTTCGCCATTTCCAACTGACATTGAGCAACAAATAATCTTATTATTAAAGGCCTCTTGGATATATCACCATCGAAATTCTAAAAAGCCATTTAGAGAGAAAATTCCATCAGTTTGTATTAAATCCCTAACCGGCTACCTAAGTTTCCCGCCGTGTAGGTTAGATGCTCATTAATCCTTTCACTGACTCACCGACTCACCAACTCTCTGCGCTCACTGGTTATTTCACCCACTACCTTGATTGGATGCTTATTAATCTATCCACCAACCCAACAATTTACTGCGCTCACTGTTCGTTGGTTGGCTGGTTACCTGCCTACACAACCGTTAACTTAAACATTGGTGACTACAATCGTCTGGTTTTTAACCGAAACCACCACCTTTTCGCCCCCCAAATCTCCCAAACAACATCCTGATGTCTCTGTGGTGATATCTCCAATCGACTTTAATTGTGAAACCGTGCCTATGCTAGTACTTTCAAAAATTTTCAACCCATTCTTTTGCAAAATGTAGAAACAGTTTTCATCATCTGGACACTGACCAATGAACAATTCATCCTGCGAACCTAATGGAACATTCTTAAACTCGGTGATATCGTCAAAATCAAGAAGATAGACCCCATGTTCATACTTTACAATCAAATTCAAGGAAGTTAACGACCATTCCTTATATGGTGCCAACTGGATGTCATTCAATGATTGCAATGGTTCTCCATTCTTGGCCTTTTCAAGATTGTAGAATGATATTTGGCTAGCTGTTAATATGCCCAAATCGTATTGGGGATGATGATTGAGGAACTTGACCCTCTTCAAATCAGTAATATCTAATGCATGTTTCGACTTAAATTTAGTCGAAATCCCATCTTCACTTTCCTCTATGTTATAAACGTTCAATTTAGAATCGCTGATAAGGATCAATGTGTTGTCATCGTTCAAATCCAGCGAATCTATCGATTCTTCAATTTTTGTCGATGCCGAGCTCTTGTCTATTTTAGTTATCGTGCATCCAGTTTTTGTGCCAACAATGATGAATTTATCATTGGAGACAATTTCCAAGATTTTCTCCTTGGGCGGAAGCTCCACCGATGTGACGAGTTCCAAGGATTGGGAGTTGTAGATGTCTATTTTTTTTGCTTTTTGGTAATAGATCAATAGAAGGTTGAATTTAAGTTCCAATTCCGCGTTGAATTCCAAGAGGTCGACATTCAATGTCTTTGCACTGCTGTTTGATGTCTTCTTTAAAATTTTGATCGCCTTATCCTTACCGAGTTTCTTTTCGCCCGCCAAATCTCCATTATTTTCCATCTTGGAATGACCCTCAGATTCATTAGGATACCCCAAAATTGTCTCCTGGTCTGAATCATCTTCCGGCATCAATTTGAATGATTCGTCAAAATTTAAGTGATTATTGCTCCTATCACCAATTGGGTCCCTTGGAGGGATTTCTGAGGGGCTGGACTTACTAAAAATGCTGTCCGAATCAATAGGCTGCTCGAAATCAATCAATGGCGACTTCAACAAACAGATGATCTCATTGGTGGCCGATTTCAAAAACTCCTTCGCCTTCACCAACTTTTCCACCTCGCCAGCGTCTCCACAAACATCTCCCAGATTCTTCTGTTTGTCTTCTCTGGGTTTATACTTGGCTAGCTCGTCTTTGAGCTCTCCATTCTGTCTTAACAACACGTTTCTCTCGTGCTCCAATTCAATGATCTTGAGTTTTAGAGAGGACTTTTCCAACTCGTTCTGCATCCGATTTCTCTCTGCCTGTGTAAACTGGCTCTGGAGGTACTGCATCACACCCGGTAGGGTGTATTTCGCCTTGTGTGGGTTCTCCTCCATGGTTTGCCCTCTTTTGATGTAGTCACGGTGAGGGGAGAAAATTATTGTAGGCCAATTACAAGCTATACATCAACCAAACGGTCCAATTAACATGGCTTCTGTTGTTGGTGGAGACTGCTTTTTAGCATTTCCGAACTCTACGACCAATTTTGACCCTCCTAGTGTCAAGCTAGTTCATCCAGTTTCTCACAATGAGACGCTTTTCCTGATTCAATCCCCGAGTGAACTTCAGATGGTTAATCAGGTCAAGTGGGACGAGGATTCGGGTGATAGCAAGGTGTTTGCGACAGCAGTTGTGCTAAAGGAAGATGGCGGAGATGAAGACGGCGACACTTCCGCTTTTGTTCTTGGGAAGACGCCAAAAATCCATGCTGCTACACCCTTTTCAGCCACATGGTTTCTGCTCGATCACTATCTACCCCAGATGAAGAAGGTTGACCATCTTAACGATGGAGAGAATGTGCGAATGGTGGAATATGAGGATCTTGTTGACACGATTTGCGACTCGAGTCCCACTTTGACAACTCTTGTTCAAACTCACCGCTTCAACCTGAGACCACATCTGGAGGACATCTGCGAAGTTGTGATGGAGGGTGAGGACGAATTCTTCAAGATAGTCAAGGGCAAGATGGTCCAATTTGTGCGGGCAAAGCTGGACGCCCTGGTAGAGGGCTTACCGACAACAATGGTGAATGTTCTATCGTCATCACTGGGAACATGCTCCCAAGACATCCTCCTCCTCGCAAAAAGACACCAGGCAATGCGACTTATGGCAGGATACGTCGATTCCCATTATTTGGACCTGGCAGCAGGCTCATGGAGCTTCGACACCCTCTGGGCCCATTTGCAGAGCGTGGAAAAGGAGGAAAGAGCACTCCGACTTGCTGAGCAGGCCATTTCGGGGGCTTCAGAGCCTTCTAAGAAGCAGAAAAAACAACCAGCCACTACTAAGAAGCCCACCCAAGCCAACAAGGTCAAAGTGGGAGCCCTGGACGCTTTCTTCAAGAAGAAAACGTGAACTTTCTCTATGGCACCACTCTCGTTCCCCTCGTATCTGATATTTTTTAAGATTGTGTATAAAAGGTGAAATTTTCCAGCTACCAATAGAGCCATTCTTATTTGTCAAACCAATGTCTGTGATCAAAACGCTGATTCAGGAATCATCGCAGTTAATCCAGTTTGCACTCGGCTCCTTCTTGAGCCTGACGACGTTGCAACAGATTTCACTTGTGATCTTCACACCGTTCGTTTACTCTCTTGTCTGGCAGTTCCTCTACTCTCTCAGGTCTGATAGAGCACCAATGGTGACGTATTACATCCCATGGGTGGGGTCTGCAGTGGAATACGGTATGCAACCATACGAATTCTTCACCAAGGCTCAAAAGAAGCACGGTGATGTCTTCTCGTTCTTGTTATTGGGTAAAGTGATGACCGTGTACTTGGGACCAAAAGGTCACGAGTTTATTCTCAATGCTAAGGGGACAGACGTTTCTGCTGAAGAGGCCTATACCCACTTGACAACACCAGTCTTCGGTAAGGGTGTGATCTACGATTGTCCAAACTGGAAGTTGATGGAACAGAAAAAGTTCGCCAAAGTGGCCTTGACGAGAGAATCTTTCATCAAGTACGTGCCATTGATCAGAGATGAGATCCTCAAGTACTTCCAGGGTGCATACAAGGGTGAAGAGGGCGAAATCGACGTTCTTGAGTCCCAGTCGGAAATGACATTGTTTACCGCCTCCAGATCCTTGTTCGGTGACGAAATGAGATCTGTGTTGGACAAATCATACGCAGGGTTGTACGCAGACTTGGACAAGGGCTTCACTCCTTTGAACTTTGTCTTCACCTGGTTGCCATTGCCAAACTACTTCAAGAGAGATAACGCCCACAACACAATCGCCAAGACATACTTGAAATTGTTGGAAAAGAGACGTGGTAAGGGCCCTATTGGTGACAATGACTTGATTGACGCTTTACTTAAGAACTCCGTCTACAAGGACGGCTCCAGAATGTCAGACAGAGAAATCGCAAATTTGATGATCGGTGTGCTCATGGGTGGTCAACACACCTCCTCAGCCACATCTTCTTGGTTCCTTTTGGAATTGGGTGAAAAGCCAGAGTTGCAACAGCAACTTTACGAAGAAATCCAATCCATTGTCGGAGACAGAGCCGTGACCTACGAAGACTTGGACAAGTTGACCTTGGTCAACAACACCATCAGAGAAACCTTAAGAATGCACATGCCATTGCACTCCATCTTCAGAAAAGTGGTGAAGGATTTGCCAGTTCCAGACATGAAATACGTTGTTCCTAAGGGCCACTACGTCTTGATGTCCCCAGGTTTCACCATGACCCACGAACAATACTTCCCAGAGCCACACAAATTCCAGCCACACAGATGGGACCACATTGGTGGTGCCGGTGGTGGATTTTCTGTCACTCCAGAGGGTACAGAAGGTGAGGTGGATTACGGGTTCGGAAAAATCTCTAAGGGTGTCTCTTCTCCATATTTGCCATTCGGTGGTGGTAGACACAGATGTATTGGTGAACAATTCGCCTACACCCAATTAGGTACTCTTTTGGTGACTTTCATCCAAAACTACACCTGGGAGTGTAAGTGTCCACCAAATGATTACACATCGATGGTGGTTCTTCCAGTTCAACCAGCCAAGATCCACTGGAAGAGAAGAGCATGAAAAATCAAGAACCAGCGGATTCGTAATGATTATAAACTGACCCTTCTTTTTAGCTATATTAATGTAGTAAAACTTCAATTCGACACTCGCCGCGAGCATGCTGTGAAGGAAATTACCTAGTGACTGGGGTAATTTTGTAACAAGGGGTAAGGACTGAAAACGTTATTAACAGCAGCCAATGATATCTCGGTTTGGAAGTATATCACTGACTTCGAGAATCGTTCATCGTGTTCATGATGGTCTTGAGCAGTTTTGAATTCATATTTGTGAGCACAAGCAAGCAACCCACATAATCAGCGTTATCCAAATCTACATGCACTGAGAACCCGATCATCCGAACAGGAATAGCCGATTTGAACGTTTGTATCAAAACCTTTACGTAATCATCACCTCGCACTTAACTTCATAAAACCCATAGCGCTCGGTGATAATATCGGAAGTTAAAAAATTACGTAAGATATCCGGTTTTACCTTTCTTTATTTCCACTCACAAGAAAGATGATTCGGAGTTATCTTAGGATCGACGGGGTAATGATCCGTGTAACTCGAACTGTTTAGGCTGTAGTCGTATGGAAACAAGACTGTATTGCTCAGAAATATTCTACATTTGGTGTACTAATTTTGAACTATTCAATTGGATCAAATTTGGGGTATTTGAGGTTGGAAACTCATCTTTTTACTAAATGAGCATAAATATATTACTAAAGAAACAGTATTAGTATATAAAGGTACGTGGTTTTTCACCTTGTAATGTCAAGAAATTTCAAATTCAAAAATCATGTTCTCAGTTTTCTCAGCATATCAATGGTCAAGATGTATTGTTCCAATTCGATACAGAAACAAATGGTTTGTTTTTGCGGTGATTGTCTTTGGAATTTCTCTTGACAATTTCAACATCACTGCCACACTTGTTAATTTGGACTCTATTCAATCACACTTCAACACAACTTATGCAATTGCATCGTGGGTGGTGTCAGGTTATGCTTTAACTCTTGGTTCGTTCATTATACTGTTTGGCCAATTGGCGGATATTTTAGGGCCTGACAATATCTTTATTCTAGGAGTGAACATCTTCTGGATTTGCTCATTAATCTGCGCAACTGTGGACCAAACGGTTATTGCAGTGATTGTATTCAGAGTTATTCAAGGCATTGGTGGTGCGGCTTTAATTCCATCAGCATACGCCTTGTCAACAAATTACTTTTACACCAATCCAAAGCAGCTCCAGTTGTCGTTAGATTTAATCTTCATTCTTTTCATGGGCAGTCTTGCAACTGGGGCTCTTATAGGTGGCGCTTTTTCTGCAACGAATATTGGTTACCGAGGATTGTTTTACTTTAATTTTAGCGCCAGTTTCATCTTGGGTATTGCTTCACTTTTTGTAGTTATCCCTATTGAGAGAACTGAAGGCCATAAACGATTGAAGCTAAAGTATATCGATTTTGTCGGCATCTTTTTCTTTGTTTTTGGGGCCTTTCTCGTCATTTTGGGATTAACAGAGGGCGGTGATGATTGGCACACACCAAAGGCTTATGTTCCATTACCGGTTGGATTCTGCATGATTACTGTTTCTGTTATCTGGGAATTGGGTTATTTAACTGATTATCAAGCTAAGTATAAGAATTCAGATCCCAATCTTTTAACGGCCACCAATACTGTTGACCAAGTGCGAGCCATTGAAACCCAAAAGGAAAAAAATGAAATCAACGCTAATCTTCAGTATAACCAGTGGATGGCAAATGTTGAATTAATGTTTCCAAGAGAAACATTAACTGTTCCTGATTTTCCTTTATTTGTTGTGGGTTCAACACTAAATTATACTTCATTCGCCTTTGTCGTCTCATTGTCAATTGAGTACAACATCTATGTTCATGGGAATTCCCCAATCATTACTGCCTGCAAGATTTTACCATATATTATGGCGCTTTTCTTTTCGGGATTACTCATTAAGGAAAAGGAAATTCGTAAGATGGGTGTCAGACTGACCCTTTTAATATCCTCAATGACGATGTTAGTGGGGTATATTGTCCTGACAAGAGAAACTTACGAGGTTCACAACGGGTATTGGAAGTTTGGGTTGCCTGGTCTGTTTCTCTATGCTTTTGGAAACAGTTTGTACTACAAATATTTCTTTGTCTGCATCTTACCAATTATTCCGATCCATTTACAAGGGATTTCTTCAGGAATTTATCTGTCATTTTCTCAAATAGGTTATGCAGTTGGTACAGCACTGTTGTCCTCAATTATAGGGGGGATATATATTACAGCTAATGATCAATTGAAACGTGAATTCAATCAAAGGTTTGTCACGTTAAGATACATTGGTTTTGGTGTTATTGGAGCCATTTTTATCACTACTAGTTTTATGGGATGGTCAAAAGAAATCAAAGAAGGGGGCGCCTTCAATCAGAAGAAGGAAGTGGCATCCTCTGTTTAAATTCTGATAAAGCCTGACGAGCTTACTGAGCTTATTTGTATTCTTAGCTAGGTTCAACATTCTTTATGAATAAATTAAATAATTCAATAGGACAACATCATCAGTGATTGACAATGTAGGCGAGATGTATCTTTCCCTTGTTTTTGGCCCGATAGTCAACTGATAAATGCAATAATCTTCAATTTTTGACTTACAAACTGATTATTTTGTTATTAAAAGCGCATCCCTTTGTTAAATCTGTTTACCAATGGCCCTACTAGATGAATCTTGAATTAATTCTGGCGTTATACTTAGCGAATGCCGGTAACTTTCAAATCCTATTTTATACTGTAAAATAATCCCTTTATTAGAGTCTTTTATCGATAATGCTCAAAAAGAGATAAACCAAGCACTGATCATTGAAAGACAATTTATAGATATCTCAACTGATTCCCTTTTAAGTTATATTAATGTAGTAAAACTTTTCAATTCTATACAGTCTTCAGTTTTCCCTGTCGTTGACAACCCTCAAGACTCTTTCCGTGCGCAAATCTCTTCTCTTCTCTTTATCTTCACTCAAGCACTGCTTTATCTGCTGAGTCCACTTCACAACGATCGCACTAGCCAATTCTGTACATTCCAATATCCCCCTGGCGTCAAGAGTCAACCCCCCGGATTTGGAAATCTGACACAATTCCCTGTTGGAGTTTAATGTGATAGTCATTGTACCCAAAGCCAATGGGGATTCCTCCAAATCTGCGTCAACTAAGATGACATCTTTAAGAATTTTCGTTTTCATCTTAACCTTACCATCTGCATCTTTTTCTTGATCCTCCATCTTTGTATCAGTATCTTGTGCATATGCCATAATTATTGGATCTCCTGCCTTAACTCTCCACTCGGGTTCCATTGCTGAGAACATCGAAAATGTTACACATAAAGGCATGTGTAGAACACTCAATGGTACCAGCTCTCTTTGCATTTCATCGTAAAGAATCACCTTCCCATTGACAACCTCCAAATCTTGTTTTCTGAAATGCAGTAAGGCTGTGAGGACAGCAACACATGCAGTATCTATTAAATTCCCGTCATAATTCAAAAAGTGGACATCAACTCTTATGGACCAACATTTCGAACCAGCATGAATACACAGCGATTCTAAATCCAATGCGTTAGTTCTTCTAATCGATTTTTCAATGATTCGACTGATTGTAATTTCATCTAATTCCTGTTGTTGGTTTTCATCACTGGTACCACCTACAGTGTTAAATATAGGTGAACACATAGGCGAAATTTCCGTGTTGATGGTGAAAAGACCTTCAAAGGGTCTATCTTCAAATGGTTGAACAATCTCTGCCGACACTTGACATGATATACGCGTGTTACCCAGAGATACAGTCACAGAGCCAAATGTGTCACGTGCTATTTCAATATTGAGGGGTCTTGTTTCGTCAAATTTTCTTAACGATGGTCGAATACCATGAACTGTGAGAAGGTTTAACAGATGTTGATGATTCGGTAAAGCCAAATTACCATCAACCAATGGCATATTTAGTTTTAATTGGAGAGTAAGTGTATATGAAAATTTTTCCCATAGCAAATCAAATGAAATAAACCTAATGAGGATCTACTTCCAATGGCCAAATACGGGCTCAACTATTTGTGGCATGAAATACCAAATGGTAGCTATCTTCCCATATAGTCGCTCTTCTAACATATGTCATTTTTAAAATTTATATACAAGTCTTACAATTGGACCAATTCCGCGTCCACTTCTTTCAACAAACTGTTCATGATGTCGTCGTTGAAGGAGTTCTTACAATCAATGCTTTTCACCTCTCCGTTTTCTAAAGTGACCTTCAAAACAGCTGGACAGTTCAATTGGTCCTCTTTAGTTTCACAGTTGATTCTCTGCACCTCAATAGGTAATTGAGGGTTGTGGTATTGCAAAGTCTTGAGATTGTTCTTCCAAAATAATTTGGCCCCCTGGTGGCCCATGGAGTTGTGAGCCTTGAAAGTTAGCTGTAAATGGGTCACGTTTTTCAGGATGTAGTGGGAGTTTTTGTAGCCCTTGATCAAATCCAAATGGGTTTGTTGTCTCTTAAGAGCACTTGAAGGCATGTTCTTCAAGTACATTGGACGAAGGGAACTTGGAATCCTTTGGTAGGGCATCTTGTGAGGATTTGAACTAGAAGATCCGCAGATGATGATCGTCCACACTGAAAATTTTTTGGCCTGCTCGAACAAAACCAAGAAATGAATGAAGCCAGTGTGTGAAAGGATTCACGTGGGGTGCTATCAAGAGAGGAATAATGTGAGTGAGTAGGAGAGTGGGATTCCCCTCTTACTGGCTTTTAGGTTTGATGATAGCAGCAATTGCTTCAGCAAATGTGAGAATTATTGATACTGAGCAGTGTTTGTACGTGGGTATGATTTGATGCGATTGAATGAACCGGTGGAATTAGTCGGTGGAGATGGAAATTTGCAACGGAAGTAAAATCAGCCATTAATCTGACCTGCTTTTATTTAGATCTTAAATTCCTTTGATTATTTAGTCGATGGTTTGATTCTTACGATAAGAATAGGCAAATGAGTTAAGATATGATTAACGGTGTCCCATACATTTGAATCCAATTTGAGGTGAGTATAATTTCAATTAGGTGACTCTGCATTGAAAGAGACGATGATTAAGCTCAAACTCAATGTTAATAACTAAATGCTATGATATCAGTTATGATTAAGAGCAAAACACGCACAGAAAATGGGCAGAATTTGGATCGATCAATCGTTATTGATGGATTGGTATCGTATTGCATGATGAATCATCAAATATTACATAACAAGGATAATTTTACTTGAAAATAAGCTTATTTGAGAGGAGGGCAAATGAATAAACCACCACTCACGTCCATCAGATTGGGTCATTAAAATAATAAATTAAAAGAATAATTCCCTACCTTGAATTAGAGACCTTCTCAGGATAAATACAGAGAAATGTAAGATACGGTAGACTAAACAGTCAATATAGTTTATCTCACTCATCACTTTCAAAAGTGAATCTATTTTCCTTTCCACCATTGATTGCATTCGCTTTTTCAAATATCAATCTCCAATTTCAACCCCATACCCTTGATGACATTGTCAATTCCCTCGGTTCTCAATTTCGACTTCTTATACACCTCGGCATCATCCTGTGCTTTCTCCTCATCCACCTTCTTCTCTCCATCTTCACTCTTGACCTCAGATGTGTAGAACAATTTAGGATTGGTTCTCAACCTGGAGAATGGATCACTGAAGTCATTGTTCATCAGCTGCTTTCTTCTCAATTCCGCGTTCTTTTGTTCCGCCTTTCTGATGTATTCCTGGTTTGACTTTTGATTACGGATATTGATTTCTGCCAATTTCGACACTGTGGAGTTCGAATTTTGTTGCGAAATCTTATTGAGTTGGTCTAATTGAGCTTTGATCGATGCAACCGCTGAGGAATCGCCTCTTTCCAAAGCCACCTGCAATTCTTCTCTCAATCTGGCCACCTTCTTGACTCTGTTCGCCGAATCGTTCGTATCTCCTAGCAATTCCTCTTTTCTCTTCACAATTTTGTTGATGTCATCGTCCGTCAACTTCCTCTGAGCCATTTGACTCAATTCCGCAAATTTATCCTTCACCTCTCTCACAGTTGGCAATTTCATCTTGTATTCATCCAATTTCGATTCGTAAATTTGGAACTCTTCCAGAGTGAACTTAGAATCCGAGATAAACGACATCTCCACATCATGTGTTGATCCTGCCTGTGATAATTCAAGATATGTGTCACATGGCTTGCCGTAGAACTGGTAAATCTTCCCTCCTCTTTTCACCGCCTCCACCTTCGCAATTCTGTACATCAACTTGTTACCCTGCTTACCCACCGATAAACGAACAAGCGTTCCTGGAATAATGTCATCAAACTCATCTCTGTACAGAAACTTGTGTAGGTTCTCTCTGCTGGTTCTGATCTTTTGAACTTCCTCAAATGATGCAATCTTGTAACTGGATTCATCATATCCGCTCGAGCTTCTCCCTCCTCGTTTGAATCCCGCCAACTCCTCCAAATCACCATCTGATTCCTCATAATCTTCAGAAAGTTCTTCTGCCTCCTCTTCTGACAGATAATCTCCTGCATTCTTCCTGATCTTTCTTTCTCTTTGTTTCTTCAATTCTGACAACTGACTTCTTCTTGTAGACCTTGAAGATCTTTCCACACGGGACTGTTTGGCTCTCAACTTCAAGATCTTCCGTTCTCTGAACTTCTCCTTCTCTTGAAGTCTGTCATAGAGGATTTGCTCTCTACGAACTTCGTCCATCGCTAACAACTCCGCTTTATCCTTTTCGTCTCTATATTTTCCGTCGAGGGGATACGGATCATCGTCATCTTCTTCGTCCAATCCTTCATCTTCTTCGTCGTCCTCTTCCTCGTCCAGGTTACGTTTGAGCCCCCGCTTCGAGGTGGTCACAACTTCTTCTTCATCCTCCACAACAGAATCGTCATCAAGCCCGGCAAGAGCTAAAAGATCGTCATCGGATTCGTCACTCATTCTTATGAAGAAAGGCACATGGCCATAAAGACGAAAAAAAACATCACCTCTTTATTGAGAGTGAGCCAAATGGTGCCCCCAAAACCAGCAAAACCCTCACAGCCTCCACAGGCAAATACCGCCAAACGATCTCCATCCATCTTAGTGACGGATATTCGAAAAAACCAGACCAAAGCGCCGTTTGCAGGCCACAGTAGAGACCAAAGAAGGAAGGAGCAGCTGATAAAAACAGTTAGATCGAACTCCAGCAGCAGCTCTAAGTACTCGAGCATCAGTGTGTCCCAGTTGACCTCCAATATTAGCGAAATCCCTTCTTCTAGACAACGGCAGGCCCCTCAGCGAGTGCCACAATATCAGAGGAATCTTCCGACTAGAACCTCAAAAGTGACGCAGAAGATGGTCTTGATCCCAGATAACGAGACTGGAGACGCAATGGATGGTGATGGTTTCCGTGGAGAAGAATCAGAAAGAGAGCAATCGATTAGCACGACAGATAACATCTTCCAGGAAATCTACAGTAGGACCAGAGCCGAGCAAATGACGAAGGAACAGCGGGAGATGGAATATCCTAGAGTGACAGCATACCTTGTTGCAGAAGGATTTAACCTGAAATTGACAAGTAAAGCACTCACAAAACATCACGGCGTGATGCCAAGATTATATGACGAGGTCTTGTATATTCCTTACTCGTTACCATTGATTCCCGGCGATAATGGCTATAGGGTCCAGTCTAACACATCATTGAAGATGCAGAAGGGGATTGAATTGATGGAAAATTTCATCAACCAGTCGGAGGAGAGAGATCATAATTATGAGTTTTACTCCGGACAAGACGGTGAGGTGATTGCGGATACGGATTTACCTGATACTGCAAATGGTGGGACCAATTTGAACGATTTTGACCCCTCGGAACCCCAGTTTTTTGTTCATGAAGATAGATCGAACTCAGAACAATCGATACCGGGCGGATCTTCCAAGGACGTCCCACCAGGCTTGAAACCCCCAAGAAGGAAATCCCTCTTACCGGATTTGACCAAATTGGCAGAACTTTTCATTTTGGATTACGGGGTGGTAGTGTTCTGGAACTTCACAGAGATCCATGAAAAGAACATCCTTGCGGATTTGGTCTTTGCCAAGATTGATAGAGAGGACCTGGATGATGATGACGAAGAGGATGATGAAGACGAGGATGAAGAGGATGATGATGACGAGGTGTCTCTTTTCAGCAAGAACGAAAACAGTTCTTTATTGGACTCAGCTGACAACGAAGATGATACCCCGTTGACCCTCGCAATCAAGCCCGTTCCTGAACATGATATTGAAACAGAGGAGTTCCACTTCGAATATAACAAAGATGTCCCCACTCCAAGAATCTACAATGATATGATAACCCTTAAATCTGGAGACCATCTAATTAAGTTGACAATGTCACATGCCATCGCTCAATCTACGAAATTGTCTCTTTTTGAGTCCAAGATGTCGAATATCTTGAACTCAATTTCCAGATTACCCAAGGCACTTGCATTGACAGGAGAACTACAAAATTACAACACAAAACGACTTCTAACAAAAACGGGGAAGCTTTTCCAAGTAAGATCCGAGGTGAACCTATCGTCAAATGTTCTAGATACACCCGAATACTTCTGGAGTATCGAACCGGGTTTACATCCCCTATACACAGCCATCAGGGAGTATTTGGAAATCGAACAGCGTGTCGAAGTTCTCAACGATCGGTGCAAGGTGTTTTTGGACTTCTTTGATATCATATCGGATTCATTGGCAGAAAAGAAGATGACAAAGATAACCAAGGTGCTTATTTTTGCAATCGGACTCAGTGTCCTCGTGTCTCTATTGGAGATTTTCTTTAGATACATAATCATTCATAAGTTGGCCAAATAAAGCTATAAATATTTATACCTCGCTCAGTTCTTTTGACCGTACTTAGAAACAGATTTACCATCTGGAACAGTAAAGAAGATGTACTTACCATCCTTGATTTCGTCCAAAATGTAGTAACCCTTTCTTTCGAATTGGATGATATCACCCTTCTTCATTTGTTCGACGTTGATATCAGCAATGCCTTCGGTGACAAACTTGGTTTCAGGAGTGATGAAATCTTCGAAATTGTCACCTTCATCCAACTTGTCCTTGGTGATCAAATGGTCGAAGTCAACCAATTCAACTTGACAGTTCTTTTCACCAGCCAACCAAGTGACCTTCTTTTCGGTTTTCTTGAAGTCACCTTCTAAGTGCAACTTGGCGTCAATGGAAGTGACAACACCGTCGGCGTTCTTGTGGATCTTTTCCATGATGACGTTACCCCAGTCCATGAAAGTAACTTCTTCACCATCCTTCATAGCAGCAGCATCGGCTTGCTCCAAGAGAACCTTCTTGGAGTAGTAAACATCCTTTTCACCAACATCAGGGTTTTTCTTGTGCTTTGGCTTCTTTTCTGAGTGCAATTCAGGACCGTCGACAATATTGACGGTGACCAAATCCTTAGAAGCAAGGGCAACATGTCTTGGAGAAATTGGGTCGATGATCTTCTTGTTGGCAGACCAAATGATGTTCCAGTCCAAGTTGATGATGTTCTTGGATGGACCTTGAGAGATGATGAAATTCTTCAAACCTTCCACAGTCATACCTCTTCTTCTGACACCTCTGACCGTTGGGAATCTTGGATCATCCCAGTTACCAACGTAACCCTTGTCAACAAACCATTGCAACTTTCTCTTAGACAACAAGGTTCTAACAAAGTTGACTCTGGCGAAATCCCAAATGTGGACCTTTCTCAAGCCCAAGGCTTCTAACATCCATTCGTATTGAGCATTTCTGTCTCTGTATTCGATGGTTCTCAAAGCGTGGGTGACACCTTCCAAGGCATCGACGATTGGAACACAGAAATCGTAAGTTGGGTACATCTTCCATTGGGAACCGGTTCTGTGATGTGGGGTCAAGTTGCATCTGTAGATCACAGGATCTCTCAGGGTCTTGTTCAAAGCGGTGTAATCGATCTTAGCTCTAACACAATTCTTCAGACCTTCTTCGGTACCGTTCTTCATGTCTTCGGTGAATATCTTCAAGTTTTCTTCAACGGTTCTGTCTCTTCTAGCGGACTTGATACCGTCCATTCTTTCTGCTCTCATTTGCTCCAATGGAGTATCGTCACAGTATGCCTTGCCTTCCTTGATCATCTTGACAGCCAAGTCATACATTTCGTCAAAGTAGTCGGAAGAATAGGTGATTCTATCACCCTTGATACCCAATAATCTCAAATCTTCGACAATCGAGTCTTCGAACTCTTGCTTTTCCTTGGATGGGTTTGTATCATCGAATCTGATGATCAACTTACCGTGGTAAGCATCAGCAAAGTACTTGTTCAAAATGGCTGCCTTTGCATGTCCAATGTGCAAGTATCCAGAAGGTTCAGGTGGGAATCTGGTGACAACTTGACCATCCTTGGCGTCCTTCAAATCAATTTCAAAGTTAGCCTTGTGAACTTCCTTTTTACCGCCATTGGCAGACTTTTTCAAAGCTGCCAAAGAGGTGGCCAACAAAGTGGCCATTTCACCAAATCTCTTATCGGACTCCAAGAATTGGTACCATCTGGTGACGTTTATGTAAACGGAGTTCTTGATAACAGAACCCATGACTGGGTTGGATCTCAAAGCACCCCAAATGGCAATGTCAGCGGCAGAAACCTTGTAGCCAATGAAGAAAGATCTCAAATTCAAGTGTTGGTCCAACTTCTCCAAATCACCGGACAATTGGCCAAAGTTCTTGTTGAGCAACTTTTGAGAGAATTTAATCCATTCTTGAGATTCTTCTTGAGCAAGAATGACTTGGGGAAATTCCTTGGCCAAGTAGTTCAAGATTTCAATCGAATCTTGTGAAACCGGGGCATCATCCTTGAGCAATTGGGCACTGGTAGCCACTTCCTTGGAAACAGTTTTACCATCCACAAAGTCGACCTTGATGGTAGCAACGTCAGACTTGTTGATAAAAGCAGCAGCAGTCAATAAGGCATAGTCCACAAATGGGGCTTTACCAGCGACAGTAAGTGTGTATGACATCTTTAGTAAAGAACAAAGTTGCGTGAATCTGAAAATTTTTTGGTGAGAATCGAAAGTGTAGAACCCGCTAAGGGCCCGCCAAAAATGCTCAGGAGATTGATCGTAAGTATGACTCAATCACAGAAGAGGGTGGCATTTGCAAGCAATAATTAGAATAAAAAATAGGGTTTGTGTTAAGACAGTTCTAATTTCCTCCGTAATCAAAAATTTCCTTCCAGGAATGATCTCTACTACCGTAGATGAACTCCATTGAAACTCTTAAGGCTTTTTGAAGAAGCATCTTATCCTTGTTTTTTTCATCCTCATCACGTCTATAATAAACCATAATTCCACCCCATATAACACCACAGGTGAGAGCCCAACTGACGGTTCTTATTGTCTTTGGATTTATTTGTGTACAATCTGTGTTTCTTTCATTGACTTCATTGGCTAAATAAATGGACAGATCCTTCCCTACTGCCAATAAAAGTCTACTGGCCGTGTACAATGTTATTTGGGTCAGAATACCCTCGCTGACATCGAGAAAGGAACCTATACGGGCAATAATCCGTGACTTTGAGGTTGATGCTCGGTTGCCTAATTTGGTCAAAAAGCCCGAATAAACAAGGCAACCCCCAATAAACCCGGCTATGTAATGATTTAACAACTTTGGAGCCCCTCTATTCTTCTTATTGACCCAATTGGCCAAAATTACGATAAACTTGAAAGTGAAGGCAAATGCTGCCAAGATTTTCCCGTGATTCAACCCCATTTTCACAGCCTTCATTAGACGCAATTTGAACTCCCCCAGTATTAATTTGAGGCCAGTAATGCGGTGTTTTGTTGTGAATTTCATTGTTGCCAGCTGATATGCCAAAGAATGAAGAAATCGGATCCTATAGCCGAATATGAAGGCATTTTTCAACGCTTTAAAAAGGATCTGGTAGAGACCATTCTCTTCAAGCTCATCGTCCAATGGGAAAGTCATTATCTCTATTTATTGTTGCGTTATTATTACTCCGAGTGTCTGGTTGACAGAAATGATCAATGAGGAGGTGCGGCACCACGGAGAAATTTGATGGTGCCCTATCTCTTCCTGGATTATGGTGATCAAAATTAAATCAGCGCCCTTCCAGGTAGTGGATACCTACGTGGCCAACAAGATCAAGGTTTCTACGTTGAAGTTCAATGTTCCGCTCGACCACAAATTTCCAGGCCTGGAATACATTTCCGTGGTTGCTAAAATTGTTAATAGATATAAACCGTGCCTGGGCAAGAGTTTCGACTTGAAGCATGATATTGAGGCAAACAAGGACAACCTTCTGCTTTTCCTGCAAGGTGGGCCGGGGTTTCCCACGCCGCTGCCTTCGAATTCCCAAGATCCCAGCTATTTAGAGCCATTATTGAATAGGAATTACACTGTGGTGCTATTGGACCAGAGAGGCACTGGGATGTCTAGTTTTATTGATGCAGATGCTCTTCTCAAGCGGGGAACAGTTGAGGATCAATTTGAATTCATCAAGAACTTTAGAGCCGATTCCATTGTCTTTGACTCGGAGGCAATTAGATCCAGTTTGTGCCCTGATTCCAAATGGACGTTGCTGGGACAAAGTTTTGGGGGGTTCACCTCGGTGAGTTATCTTTCTCTTTTCCCCCATTCCTTGTCGAAGGTCCTTCTAACGGGGGGTTTACCACCGATTGGTATTACTGCCGTGGAGGAAGTGTATTGCAAAACCTACGAGAGAACCAAAGAGAGGAACGTGGAATATTATAAGGCGTTTCCTCAGGATAAAGAGAGAGTCGAGACCATTGTCAACTTCTTGCATTCTTCTCCGGTGGCATTGCCTAATGGAGGGACACTTTCTGTCGACAGATTCAGAAATTTGGGTTTGACTTTTGGTGGTTCCGGGGGCACGTTGGAATTGCACAAATTAGTTCTCAAAATGTTTGAGGAGCTTGTTCAATCTTCCTCATTGAGCTATTCCACGAAAATGCAGGTGCAGAACTACTTGGGGTTCGAAACCAACATTTTATACTTCCTTTTCCAAGAGGCCATCTACTGCAACGGTCCGGGCGTGGTTTCTAACTGGGCCGCTTCCAGAATGTCTCCGGATCAATTCCGGACGATTAATACAGGCGATTTCATGTTTACTGGGGAAATGGTCTTTCCTGAGATGCTCGACGACTACGTTGAGCTCAACAAGCTTGACAAGCTTGCTGCTCGCATCCACAGTTACAACAATTGGTCCCAACTTTATGATTTGGAATCGTTGAAGACCTGCAAGGTTCCTGTTGCGGCAGCCATCTATATGGACGACCAATATGTTGACTTTGAGCTAGGCAAAAAGAATGAGCAATTTTTCCATTACGAGAAGTTCATCACAAACGCCATGTTTCATAACGGTTTGAGGGCACACAGTGAAGAAGTCTTGACAAAACTCTTTGATCTCTTAGAGTGTGGGTCCTATAAATAGAGGAGGACCCAGGAGGCACTAAAATGCGATATTTGGCGCAGTTTTTGTAATAAATATACCACGCACAAACCTCGAATTCATCATTGATCTCATTTTAAACGGCATCGAACCCTTAGAACCTGACCTTCGGATCTCCTTTATCACCTTATCTAATCCCTCATCAACCCTAGTCGTTTACGTGTATCAGACGCGATCTTATTTTTTTTATCTATGCGCCCAGCACAATGGTCAATTTGTTTGCATGGAGAAGTACACAGATAAAGCGAATCCGGATTACATTCCAGGAACGTTTTCAATATACTCGTCGGCTTTAATACGGCATTTCCGAAGGCAAACATTAGAAAAACATCTGCTTTATGGGGACAAACGAGTGTCGGAGATTACTTATAGAGAAACCGAGGGACGATACAAATACAAGTACATTGCGAATTCTCCGCTCGAATTGATCCCCACTTTGAAGACAAGCTACGGGGTGATATTGTGGCCCCAACCAACCAATTCTCCAAATGATCCCTTCAATTGGTCGTTTTGGAGAAAGGCTGTTCAATTTGGGATTCTTATGATCCTCACGGGGTTCTCAGCGGCTGTGACAAACAATGCCAGTGCACCAACAGACAGCATTAATGCACTCACGGGGATATCATACGACGCGTTGAACGATTCCGCGGGGATCTTGTTTGTGGCGATAGGAATTTCTACATGGCTCTATTCGCCGATGGATTATCTCTGTGGGCGAAAGTCGGTTTTTGTGGTTGGTCTTATCCTCTTTATCTTTGGGTCAATCTGGTATGCCATGATCGAAAATACCGGGGACGTGTATGGGTCCCAGTTGTTGCTAGGCTTGGGGTCAGGTTGCACCGAGGCTCATGTTCAGCTCTGTCTATCAAGCATTTTTTTTCGACATCAATTGGGGTCCGTGATAACCGTGTACAATTTGGCGTACGTATTGGGTACCTATATTGGACCATTGGCTGCGGTTTTGCAGAGCGCAGATTTGGGATTCCGATGGGTTGGTTGGGCAACTGCAATTGCTTCCGTTGCGCTACTGGTGATCACCCTCGTCTTCTTTGAAGAGACGGCCTTTGACTATTCCAGATTCAGCAGAAGATACGACGATTTCACCCTGAATTTTTCTCTTGCTGAGCATGGGATCTTATCAAGAGATGAAAATGAGGACTCCGTAAACTTGGGGTACTATGACCAACCTTGGTCTCTTTGGACGAGATTGGCCCCGTTGAGGTTGCCAAAAAGTAATGAATACCGAAAACCAATCAAGTTTTTTACTCATTATCTGAAATTGTTGACTTTGCCAATTAGATGCATCTGGTTCCCCCCGGTTCTCTACGGTGGGTTGATTTGTGGATTACAGAATGCATTTTTGACTTTCTATTTGACAACCGAAGATACCGACCTCAGCGGTCCGCCGCTCAATTACAGTGACAAGGCGGTGGCAATAATGTACGTTCCGGGAATCATCGGGGCAATCATCGGCTCCTTGTATGCTGGGTCGATCACAGACTACTTTGTGCTTTGGTTGGCAAGAAAAAGAGGAGGGGTCGTGGAAAGTGAATACCGGTTATACTTTGCATTCCTTTCCGGCTCGATTGGTGGCGTGGGGTTGATTATGTTTGGAGTAGGCATTGCGAGGGATCTGGACTGGAGGGTGTTTTACGTGGGGTTGGGCTTCATTGGTTACATGTTTAGCAGTTCTCTGAACTTGTCCATGCTGTACGTTATAGACACTTACCAGGAGCTCATTCTTGAAACCTTGGTTGGTGTCTCCTTCATCAATAATATGATTGGATGCATCTTCACGTTTGCCTGCTCCCCGTGGCTTACGGCATCCGGTACAGAAAATACATATATCGCATTAGCTGTGATTGGTATGGGTTGCATCTATTTTGCCCTTGTTTTCATCATTTGGGGTAAGGACTGGCGTAAGCGCACAAAGCTGCAGTACATCAAGTTGGTGGATATTAAAAAAAACTATTGAGCCAACAAACGACGGTGGGCAGTTTGTGAGAGAGGAAAGGTGGTTGGTTAACAGCACCTATTGAAGTGCAGCATATCTTCTTTTATGCGTACTGAGTGAATATTCCTTTTACACCAAGATTGGAGTAGAATATGTATTTTTAGCCCAGGAGCAATGGAAACAGGCAAAACCATTAATTAGACTTTGAATAATAGGCATAATGAATGCTGAGCGCATGAGCAACGGGAACATCCGCTGCTAAACCCTAATTAGGTAACTCCGACATCTCCACAATGTACAATTGATATCAATGGCAGGTGGGTATTTTGTAGATGGTGTGAAGTTGCCTTCTCTCATGTCTTCGAATACCAAGAAATCGTATGGATCTACAACACAGGAAGAAGATGGTCCCACCTCCGATATTTTACATGAAGTTGTCATTCCTGATAACTTATGGTCTGTGATTGGATCGTTGTGGTTAGGGACGTTTCTCTCCTCCGCCGACACGACAATCGTCAGTACAACTGCAAATACCATTGCCTCTTCAATGCATTCATCGGGCCAGTTGACGTGGATCGCCACTGCTTATTTAATCACGAATACTGTCTTTCAACCTTTGGTAGGGAAATTCAGCGACATATATGGCAGGAAGACCGTCCTGATAATTGCCCAGTTCTGGTTTGCTCTGGGATGTCTTTTGTGTGGATTGGCAAGAAATGTGACCGAGTTTGCCATTGCCAGAGCCATTGCTGGTATTGGAGGTGGTGGGATGTCCGCGTTGAGCTCAATCATTACTACCGATATCATTCCTTTGAGAATGAGAGGGGTTTACCAGGGGTATTCTAACATGATGTATGCTGTTGGTCAATTTTCGGGTCCTGTTATCGGATCGATTTTTTTGTCTCTTGATGAAGCCAATGGGTGGAGATGGATGTTCATTTTCCAAGTTCCGTTCGTGATTATGGCCGGGTATTTTGTGAACAGAAATGTGCATGACTATAGGAAGGATCAGGTCCATATTCCACTGAGGGAAAGATTCACTTTTGAAAACCTGACCAAGATCGATTTACCAGGGTCTTTCTTTTTGAGTGGTTGTATTGTGTCTATCTTGATGGTCTTTGGATCCAGCTCCAAATTTGAGTTCTGTATCTGGGTTAGTATTCTCCATTTCTCGATTCTAGGCTTTTATGTTGTCGAAAAGTACATAATGAGCGTCCATGTTATCCCACCTCATGCCTTCAAGGGAATTTTGAGATTGACGGCATTCATCGTCTTCTTTGGTGCAGCAGCCATTTATTCATTGAACTACACGCTACCCCTATACTGTCAGATTGTCCAGGGCTTTACGCAAATCCAATTGGGTATGTTCAACACTTTTGTGGTTTTTGCAACTGGTGGGGGTTCCCTCTTGGCCGGTTGGTTGCTTAATCACGAAGAAAAAGTCCATCCGGATGTGGTGATTGCAAAAGCCGTGAGATTGACCATTTACTGTTGTCTGGGGTTCTTCATTGGAGGTTCTTCTTGTTTGATATGCATAAGTCAGATTAAACCTTCCTATCTACAGTCAGAAATCAAAATCGGTGCCATCATCGCCATTTTGGCCGGATACACGATGGTGTGTGTGGCATATGGGGCCTTCCTTGTTGTTTTGCTGATTTTAGTCGTTGGTAAGGTGGGAATCAAGCATCAGGCTGCTGTCACCGGGATGAACTACATGTTTAGATCTATGGGTCAATCCTTTGGTGTGGGAATCACCTTCAGTTTCTATGACCATATTTTATCCTCTGAATTGTCCGGTTACTTCCTCAACCACAAAAATAAGAGACCTGATGGGCCGGAGATTATGAAGAAGCTTCTGGAGTCCACATTCTACATCAGGGATGGGTTGCCTGCTGAGTATGTCAAAAAGGTGTTGAAGATTTACCGGTCTTCGATATCCGATGCCCTGATTGTGGTCTTCATCATGACAGCGATTTCATTGGGCTTGAGTCTACTTCTGAGGTTATATCCATTGGGAAACAGGGACCCCCAGAGAAACATCACTTGATTCTTATATTTGTACATTCTTTATCATTCATGATATCAATAAAATCCGGTACATTCTGTACCAATGGGTTGAATTGCCATTGATCCAAACTATTTTGGAACACCTGTAACTCCTTGGTAACCAGTAACCTCGAGTCTTCATCCAGAAACTTCAATACCATCAATCCTCGTTCAACACCACTAAATCGGTCATCCAACGCCAAGGCTATTGCACCAAGCATACCTTTTGCCACCAAATCGTGTGGTAGACCCCCATAACCTGTTCCTAGTCCAGAAATAATGATTCTATTCACGTTTTCCAACCGTTGCGTTTTCTGGATAACTTTCCACACATAATCAAAGACAAACCTGATGATCTCTTTCTGTGACTCGATTGTTTTCACCTGAGTTAAGAAGAGTATTCTTGGAACTCTCATTGTGGGACACACACAAATGTAATTGGCCTGCAACCTTTTAAATGCGAGGCATTCCTCATAATTCGGTAGAAGGGTACAATCCACCATTATAGGTGTTGATGGCGAGAGGTAACCCCCGGATCGATCACTTATTTGTGCTTGTACAAATTCTTCTACCTGACTACCATACAACTCCAGTAGCGCCTCATCAAGTCCTCCCCGCATACATCCCAGAGCATTGGCTGGAGAGACAATTACAGAACTAACCAGATTATCAACCTTATCAATCTGATCCAAATAAGCCCTACAAATATCAACACAGTTAGCCAAACATGGCGGGCATTGCTTCTGCCATGCAGAGACCAACATCTCGTCGGCATCCACTAAAATGACTCTCATAGCGGAGAGTGTCACGTGAAGCGAGAAATTAGATGTCAAGCCTACAAGTCTGTTTCTCCTATAAAGCGTGGAGATGTCATTTGATAACAATCTAGAAGGGTACAACTGCTGCCAGGTGATGTGGTTCAGGTTCTGGAACCCTCAGTTGGAGCAATTCACCACACAAGTGGCTTGTCACGAATCAATGGGTACAACCTTCTCATGCTATGCTCAGGCTGTGGCCATCCACGCCATTGCAGACTCGGCTACTAGGTACAAGGAATTGACATTGCCAATCGTTGATAAGGCAATCAAGTCATGTCTCAAGTACAGAAATCCACGTAGAGGAGCCTACTCTGTGAGTTTCCATGGTGGAATAAACTCCGGTGATGACGACATCTGTTACGACGATAATGCACATCTTTTGCGAGCCTTCATAGATGCCTATGAGGCGACTGGTAACCAGAACTACCTTTCAATGGCGAGAGAGGTGATGAACTTCTTGTTCACAGGGGTCACTACCCACCAAAAGTGGGGAGTGCCGGCAATGAGATGGCATATCAGCAAGCCATATTTGAACTCGGTGACCAATTCAGTGTCTGCTGTAGGAGCAATGAGGATGATAAAGTATGCTCAGAACAAGGAGGAGGAACGTAAGCTCTACGAGTTTGCTAAATTATGTGCCAACTTTATCTGGAACAGATTAGTGGATACCAGCGATAACATTGTGATGGATGGCGTTGGAGCAGATAATGAATCTTTCGATAGAACAAAATATACATACAACCAGGGAATGTCCATCAGCACAATGTCTCACTTGTATAACTACGATAAGGACGAACAATGGGCCCACAAGGCAAAATTGTTGGCGGAGGCTGCAACTGATAGAGGCAAGACTTTATTCGACAGGGATTACGATGATTGGTCAAAGAGATTCTATCATGGCACGACATATTTTGGCCAGTTGTTGATCGAGGGTTTGGCTGATTATATCGAATTGTGTGGCCATCTTGCTCCCGAGCAAACTTTGAAATGCAGCAAAGAGGAAATTAGAAGACATTTGTCTTACATGAGGAAATATGTCCTTGATCCTAGCGATAACATGTATTTTGGCTCTTTTGATATTTACACCCTGGACGAGAACGCTTACAAAAGGTACAGGGAGGAATTTGGCGGACATAAACCTTTCAAACCGGATCCTCGACAAAGACAGAAAGGTCAGGACAATGTCCCTGTGGAAAGAAGACCTGTGGCCAAGAGTTTGATCTTTCAGGGTGCTGCAGCCCACACCTTCTTTCAGGGGGCCAGAATCTGGCCCACAATGGACCCCACCGATGTGTGATGAGATGCGTCGGTCTATATCTAATTAATATATTTAAAGTACGTACTTGTTGTGCAATTTGAATGCCGGCGGGTTTGGTAAATCCTGCAAATGTCTCTCCACTATGACCAGTTCCTCATCAGTGAACTTGTCGACAAATAAGATGTCCTTGTATGCCCTTGTAGACCAGAACCCCTTGTTATTTTCTTGGTCCCCGGCTTGCTGAAGAGCGGAGCCGTTTCTGGTACGTTTCTCACCTCTGGATGTATCCGCCAGTGTCTCGTTAGTATCAAAGAAACAAACCCAGTTCTCGCCCCAAACCCAATATTTACCTTGGGTTTCAAAAATACCCTTGGCATCTCCTTTAGTGGATAGAAATGCCTGTGGCATCCTCGTAGAATTCAGTTTCGACCACTCTGTGTATAAGGAGTCTCTATCCGAAAGGTTGAATTCGTGTAACACGTGATCCAAGGTAGTGACTAGGAGAGAGCCGGTGTCTGTGAAACCAAGAGATGTGGCAGGTGTGTTAGAAGATAGATTAATCAATCTTCTCGAGGTGTTCTCGCCCAGGTTAAAAAGGTCCACAATACCGTTGGGCTTCGAGAGTGCTAAATGAGTTCCATTTATTGACTTATTAGTATAGTTGTTCATGTATGCATATAGTGATTTTGTTTCGTCTTTGGGTAAATCAAACTCGTACGGTTGTTGGGCGTCATCGAATTCTTGCTCTGGGTTGGTGGAGTCAAATTGAAAATTGTATAGCTCGTTCTCGGATGAATAGATAATCACATTTTGGCTGTCGTTGGTGAATTGAACCAATTTCGATCCTATGGCCTCTAGTAATTCGCTATTCAACCTCCTCACTTCGATGTTGGTATCTGTTTCTGTCAACTCAAACAATTTTGTCGATAAGAGTCTCCCAATGATAATGTATCTACCATTGGATGAGACAGAAACATCATTTATGTGTTCAGGGTCCTGCAAAACTATCTTCAACATCAGCTTTTTGGATTTGTTTTCGAGGAGCTTCCAGATCTTCACAACGTTCTTTTGCCACATTACAATCCACTTTCTTTCTTTTACCAACAGGACATTCTTCTTAGCTGGATTTATCGGTAGGGTGAGTGTATCTGAGGTTAGGAAGTTTTCCATAGAGTTGATGTGCAAGATTCTTTCCACACCACCGCTAACAAAGAGATCCAAATCCTTTGATTGATATGAGGTCAATGCCCTAATATCATTCCCGTGTAGTAATCTATTGGCCAAGTTGACCCATTTGTAGTTTTGTTTGCCCATTTTCGTGTAATCGAATTCAAAGATCTTTCTATCAACGCCACCTGAAAACAACTTATCTCCTTTGTGGTTCAGTTCTAGACACAAGACATCCGCTTCGTGAACCTGGAACGACTGCTGTAACACCATATGTTTCATGTTCCAGAACTTGATAGATCCTGTTGAATCTCCGGAAATGAATTGTTTTGTGACTGGTGAGTACACCAATTTCCAGATGAGAGTTGGTTCCCCCTTGGCTCTATCCACTCTCAGTTGCTGAATTAATCTTCCCTTAGTCACAACTTCATCTGAATGTTCGTCTTCTCTGGTTTTAGTGTCATAGGACCAGATTCTGATTCTACCGTCAGAGCAACCACCTATGATTTCCTCGTCTGTCCAGCACAAACTCAAAACTCTGTTCTTTTGTCTTTGAACAATTGTCTCGTGCTCTATCACACCCTTACCACCGGAGATGTTGACCACCACCACACTACCATCTTCACAACCTAAAGCTATTCTTTCCATCTTGCAATCAATGGCCAGAGACCAAATCACACCAGCATTACAATCGTGATTCACTAACGGCATTCCCGTGCTCAAATCCCACTCAGTCAGATATGTGGACCCACCAATCGAGAATAAACGTGGCTCTTCGCTATCGTCTTTTGAAGTACACCACACCAATCCTTCAATGGAAGTCCCCTGTGAACCGACAATTGTATTTTCTAAATACCACTGAGTCCTAGAGCTGGTTGTTGATTCTCTACCTTGCAGGGTGGATCTTGTGAGCGTAGGGTGGGGGTTCCAAATATCTATTGATCCATCGGCTCTACCTATGGCCAATCTGAGGTTTTTCTTTGCCATTTCTTTCGAATTGGACACGTGAGAAAACGCTGTACATGTGATTGACTCTGGTGTGAAGTCCACAAAGTTACAGCGGTGGATATCCATAGTAGATGATGATATATAATACTGTGTAGAGAGTGAAAAATTTAGAAGGAGGAAAATTTTTTTCAACTTACCAGAATAGGAAATGCTCATGTGTGCAGATGCTCATTCCTTCTTCTTGTAGTCATCGACCCAACTTTGAGTGGCCATTTGAGCTAGACGGGATAGAGCACGGGCAAATGCAAATCTTTCTTCGTCCAAATGGGCAAACATCATTGCCTTACGGGCAATCTTCTTGTCAAAGCCATGCTTCGACACTAGGATGTCATCTTCCAACTTGTCGTCCACCTCCTTCTCGGTCTTGTTTGCCAAGATGAACGCACCCTTTCCTATATCCTCTGGCTCAACAAAGATATCGTTAAATGGTGCGGCGGCTGTGACGGCAATTCTTGAGTGACTGTCATAGACCGCGTCTAGGAAAGTGATGAATCTACGCACCTCGTCTCTCTGGTTGACAGACAAATAGGGAATATCGGTGACAATGATGGATTCAAAGGAATTTGCCAATGTCAAGTAATCCCCTGCGGCCAGAAACTTCCCGCAGAGCTCCTTAAACGTGAATTGGGCAACATATGGTGGAGAACACTTTGGAACAACCAAGTCTCGACCCCAAATCTTCAAAGGAACGTTAGTTTCCACAGGATGGCCCTGGCCAAAAAATTCGTACCATGTATTGATGTGCTGCTCCCGCTCCATTTTACATGCTTTCGAAGTGTAGCTGATCCCGGGGTTGGGTGAGTAATACACCGAAGAAACAGGTCTTGGGATTTTTCTGTAATCGGTGGGTGAGTTCAAGTAGATCACGTGTGTGACGTTCTTGATAAGCTCAATACAGGGAACAAAGGACTCTCTTTGAATCCCGTTAATGTAGAGCTCATCAGGAGCTCTGTTTGACGTTGCAAACAAGACCAGGCCGTGGTCTTCTCTTAGAACCAAATTCATCAATCTTCTGAGAAGCATGGCATCAGCCACATCAGTGACTTGGAACTCATCAAAACACAACACCGTTGCTGTCTTCGACAACTCCCACGCCAGATATGGCATCACATCTAGATCTTCTCGGTGGCCATGAATAGCCTTCAACTCGTGTGATCTCTTGTGTAGAGACTGCATGAACTGATGGAAGTGGAGTCTCTTTTTCGTCAAATGTGGTGGAATTGTGTCGTAAAATAAATCCATCAACATCGTCTTCCCACACCCAACATCACCGTAAAGATAAATACCCTTTGGAGTGCCCGCATCCTTTTCAAGAGAAGGTTCCTTTTTTGACCCCCAAAGTGATTGAAACAAGTCCCCCAACGAGGAGCCCTTCTTCTTGCCAAAAATAGATCGGGACGCAGTGATATCCGGTTCGGCAACCTCCGGAGGATGATATTGAGATAGTTGTGAATATAATTGCTCCATTGATGTCAAAATGCCTCTCTGATATTCATCGTTTCTAAGCTTTCCCGACTTGACCCGTGAATCATAACATTTGAGCGGAGAAAGTGTAGAATTGAATCGCACCCCCCACCTGCTGGGCACCCTGAGGACAATCCTTGATATAAGCATTGCACACGAAAAGAGATCGGCTTCCGCTGAACGAAAAAAATGGATGCGGAGTTATAATGCCAAGCAAACCGTTACAGCAGCGAATGTCCGGGGAGGTGAGTTGGCGTACAATACTACTTGAGTTATCGTTATTTAATTTACAAAAAATGAACTATGATCAATCAAAATCAGACATTTCCAACTTGATTGCATCCTCGTTGAGAGGAACTTCAAGTTCCACCGGTAAATCGCCTGCAGTAAAGTTAGTTGTCTTGGGAACAACTGAGGAGACAACAAACCCCACCTGGTCTCTGTTGTAGGTATTTGCAGGTAACTCGGTCTCGGGTTTGCTCTGGGATTCAAGGTGTCTCTTATACCTGAGCATATCCTTGTATGTGGATTCGTTGCCGTTCTCCAACTCAAACTGCTTCCATTGGTTCCAAATGGATTTTCGTAAACTTGAAGACAGCCCATATTTCATCACAGATTCCGAAGAATATTTCAACACCTGTCTGGCCTTGTCATAACAATGCAAGCCTATCTCAATCTGGACAAGGCCAGGAATGACCTCATCAACAAATCCCTGGGTATTTACCGATAAACCATTCAATGCTTTCACATATACCCCCTCTAGAAGTCTGAGGTCATCTTGAAGGCCAGCAAGCATCTTGAAAGCATCGAATCTTATGGATTGATTCTTAAAATTTTCAATCATTTCTTCCAGTATGGTGGTGGCCTTCAATTTAGAGCCATGTTGGCACTCCCACTGGACATAGAGCATGATAAATCCCACCTGTCTCTCTTCTAAATACTCAGAATGAATGCAGTTTTCAAATGCATCCCTCACTTGACTTTTCCCCCAATTAAGAGACTGAAAATGGACACTCAGCTTGGTCAAATAAATTCCCATGAGAATCCACTTGGCATCCCCTGAGAAAAGCTGGAGGCCTCTTTCAAACACCGAAAAAGACCTCTCAAACCATCCTCTCTTCTCCAAAAAGAGAGAGTAGTTCAATACCATGATGGAGGAGACCAACTTGGACTGCATCGCCTTCTCATACAATCGTATGGTTTCATTCTCATTCCCAGGCATGCTCTCGCTGATGTCAATATAATAAGACCAAAGTTTTGTGGAGTGTCGAATATCGAAATCTTTGTCGTAGTTTGTCCCTTGGTGTTCCAAGATCTTGTTCAATAGCACAAGGCCTGCAGCCAAATTCTTGGATGAGTCCATCACCATGTTGGTATACCCAATTACCACAAATTCTTTCTGTTTCACATCCTTCCATGGAAGGTTGCAGGCCGTTTCAAATAAGTTTGCACAGGTTTCTAGTTCCCCATGCTTAAAATATTCCATTGCATATTGACACCATAGGCGAGGCAACGCCATTTTCTCCCCTTGGGGAACCTTTTCGACATCGATCGACAAGATGGCCTGGGAGTACGTCTCCAACTTCTTGTTAATATTCTCCCTAAATATTTTGACCCTTGAAAGCCACGCTTTGACAGAGTTTGGGGATTTTCGCAACTGCAAGTCGTTCACAAGAATATCCCTGCTGTTTAACAAAGATTCGTATTTTGTCAATAGGAAGCCTACAGTCGGGTCTGTTTCTTCCAAGGATATGATATAGGTTTCAATTGCCAACGCGTATGAATCAAAGATGAAGGCAAAATCCCTCATCGTATCACACTGAGTCAATTGGGTATCATATAAGTCAAATGCATCCGAAGGTGATTTATATTTCAGCAATACTTGGGCATATTGGATAATAAATTGGATCTTCATATCCGGGAATTTTTGTTCCATATTCTCCACTTGGGATGCAAGGGTGGACAGTATTCTTGACTTATCTTTCAATGAGATATCACCATCAAGGACCCTTAGACGTGCCTTAAAGAATGCATGTTGCATTTTAAATTCTTCCTTCTGGCTTGCACTCATCGACTCAACCATTTGGGACAAATATTTCAAGTTTGTTATTGTAGTGCATGCACTGGATAGTCGTTCAAATACTTCATTTGAGTCCACCAAACCTTGACCTAATTTATCTAAATTGAGACCCAATTTTTCACATTGGCAACACCACTTCCAATATCGACTGAGCACCTCGAATTGTACATCCAACTGCTGGTTTTCAATATATTTCAAAAAATCTGACCAGATGATCCCATGATCAGAAGGTTGAATCTTCCGTAGAAGGCTATTCAAATTTGGGACTACCAGTTCTGGTGAAAATTTGTGATCAATTAAATAATGCGAGTATTGGGTCATAAATTCAAGGGAAGCCGTGGGTATGGCATTCAATGCCATATTGTATAGTTTGATAATTGTTTCTAATTCACGTGATTCAGCGCCAGGTTGAACAAAATCCAGCCTTTTATTAATGTAAAGCAACCATAGTTGTTCGTTTTCTCCATTTTCCTTTAAGGATCTGAACAATATGACTATCACTGGCATGTTATCATTTGGGGATTCCCCTTGTTTAAAGTGGACATAATTCACCCAATTTTGGATATTCTTGGGATCTTTTAATATAGATATTTCATAATTAAGGTCCTCATCAGAAAGATACTGCTCAAACTGAACCTTAGACATTTTCAGACCTTCAAAAAAATCAATTTTAATCAAAAGAAGGAACAGTAAAAATACTTTCCAGATGCAGAAAAGATTACCTAATCAAAGACGCTCATAAGCTCAGCTATGAACATCAAGCTCGTTTAAAACTAAAAAGAAATTATGTTTGCTAAACCGATTTTGTCCGCAGCGACATTAATACTTGACTCGCCTCATGTTCCTCGTCTCTCCGTTTTAGTTCCTTCCCCTTGACCGGCATGGCGGAAGTATTTGCATTGAGCTCCTTATAGAGGTAGTAATTTGGAAGATAGGAATCGGTGGAGGAATTTGTTGATGACGAATAGGGTAATGATACACTGGAGATTGCCGGAAGCTGTGTCTGTGTTGGTATTGGAGGAGGTAAATCCTTGCCTATGGATGAACCAAAGTGGGGAGGAAAAGATCGATGGATTCCTATGGATTTAGTTTTCCCCTTTTCACTAACAGTAGCTGTGTCAGCGTTCAGCAACGAGCCAATAGTTGAAGGAATAATAGATCCTCTGGGAGATTTGGTGCTGTTGGCTGCAAGCAGTAGCTCCCCATTTCCATTTTTGGGTAAATTTGTCTCGTTGAGAGCTGGAAGTGGTAAGCGGAAAGTGGTATCAAATGTAGAGGCAGAACTCAGGTGTTGACCTAGCAGATTTTTATGAATTTCTTGTCTAGAACTTGGTTTTAAATCGTTGCTTAATACCGTCATTGGTGTCAATGGTGCATGGCTTGGCGTCAAATCCAAGGTGGGTCTCACCTCGGGTAGTTTTATTGATTCTATCTTTTTATTTGGGGAAAGATTGGGCTTGAAGTCGTCATTGAGCATTTTTTCCGTTTGTATTGTGATTGGATCTAACCACTTTTCAGGCATTAACCCCTTATTCTTCCACACTTGGAGAAAGATATCTTCAAAATCAAAATCTTTTTCGATATCCCTATACTTTTCCAAATACAAATCAAAATCAACAAAGTCTAGATTGGCGTTCTTCTTGAACCAACTTTTGTAAGAAGATCTTGAATCTTTTGGGATCAACATCTGTAACTTCATCAATCTAATTATCAAGTGAAGATACTTTATATACTCCACAGTTGATTGCAAAATGGTGAGTTTATGCATTAAATGCGAGTTTTCAAAAGAGTTTGTATTTGTCAATCCTGAAAGAATACTGGTTCGACACGCAGGAACCATGAACTTTAAAGCCTCAAATTCCCGGTTCATTTTAATTCTTCTCTTCTTTTCAATGATTGAATGTTGGGCTTTAAGAGACTGCTTTTTCTTTTCTGAATCCTCTTTACTGCTGGATCTCCTCCGCTTTTTACCTCCTATCTTTGGCGAGACCTGAGCATTGGTACCACAGGTGGATGTCGACGTTGTATCACTGTGGATCATGGGTAAAATGGAGGGAGATTGATGAATTAGGGTATTTCTATGCTCTTCATTTGGAATATAACTGGAAGTTAGGTAGTTTGTTTTTGTATCATCATTAACTGGTTGTGGCCTTTGCATTTGAATGAATGAAGATTTAAATATAGGAGGAGCTGGAATTATGTTGGACATTTGCTTATAGGGCTATTTAAAATAGAGTAATAAATTAGTGGTGATTATGACCCTTCTTTATATATCCTCCCATGTGGGTTTTGCTAAGCAGCTTGACAGAATCCCTTATCATTACCACGTGGTAATTTCTATCCACGTGGTTGGCACCAGCCACAAAATTCCGATGTGGCACAGTAGGGTCCCGTGGCCATCACCAGCCACGGTTCTTGTTTTGGTGGCACATGGTCACGTGACGCACACGCCACGCCACCCTCCTTCCCCCCCTCCGTCAACTTGTGGCGCAGACAGATTTTTCACCTTTCTCTCCATCGTCCTCTTCTCCAGTAAACACGATGGCTTCGAAGTCAAATCAGGCCAAAGTGCCCACTTCACACACCTTGTGGTCTCCACATGATACAATTAAGGATGTTGCCGACTCTTTGGGTTTGACAAATGCCCAATGGAACGAAGAGGTAGCCAAAAATTTGGCAATGGATGTTGAATATCGTATACATGAAATCATCGAACAGGCGACCAAGTTCATGAGACATTCGAAAAGAAGAGAGTTGACTACACAGGATATTGATAAGGCAATGAAAGTTCTCAATTTGGAGCCTCTATACGGTTATGATACCAATAAACCACAAGTGTTCAAGGAGGCGATGCTTGGCCCTGGTCAGACTCTCTACTACATAGAAGATGATGAAGTTGATTTCGAAACGTTGATTAACCAGCCTTTGCCACCGGTTCCCCGGTTCACAACTTGTACGGCCCACTGGTTAGCGGTGGAAGGTGTCCAACCCACTATACCCCAAAATCCGAACTTGAACGACATAAGAGCATTCCCGGTGTCTGTGAGAGGTACCTTGGATAACATGCTCTCGTTGAATAACACAGACATCATGTTGACGACGAATTCAAAGACCGGTGTAACTACAGCAATTGATAAGACAAACGATAAGAAGGATCTGGAGGTCAAACCTCTAGTGAAGCACGTCCTCTCCAAAGAACTTCAATTGTATTTCAATAAATGTGTTGAAGTTTTGACGAAGGAGGATGTGGAAAACGGATTGAAAATAGCTGTCTTGGAATCAATTAAAACAGATCCCGGTCTACACCAATTGTTGCCATATTTCATACAGTTCATTGCCGAAACAATCACTCACAATTTGAAGAATTTGGTTTTACTGGAAACTATCATTCAATTGGTCTACTCATTATTGAGCAATACAACCTTGTTTCTCGATCCTTACATTCATGCGTTAATGCCATGTATTTTGACACTGTTGTTGGCCAAGAACCTAGGGGGAGCTCAAGATGATGAGGATCATTTCAAGTTCAGAGATTTGGCAAGCGACATTCTCAAAAAGATAGTTTCCACATATTCTTCCTCTTACAACACCCTCAAGCCTAGGATCACCAGAACCCTGCTAAAGGCTTTGTTATCTAATTCTACAAGAACCTCAATCGGGACCCAATATGGTGCACTTTTGGGTTTGAAGTGCTTGGGTAATGAAGTGTTGAGGATAATACTCATTGGCAACTTGAAGGTTTGGTACGAGACTGTGATCATGGAGATCGAGGCCCCAGATGGGAAATCAAAATTGATGTCAAAGGTGATGGAATATTTGAACATCTTGGCCCAAGAGGCCCACTTGATTCACATTAATGGTAAGAGAACCCACGACGATATAGATGCAGTCAAACAAGAGACTCTCACCGATGAAATGAAGGACAAATTGAACAAGAGAATCGGTCCTGATTTGGCCGAAATGGTGGTGGAATCACAAAACAGCCTCGATTTATATAATGGGATCTTCCTCGGGGAGATCTGATTTGTACGATAAGATATCAATAATTTCCAAATAGCTATAAAAAAAGATGGGTGTCGAAGAGGGTATAAGCCCAACTTGAAAAAAATAGAACTCAGAAATTGAATTGATACAAGGAGATGAGCGATGAGCAGAGACCTCATCGCACATATGCTCAGCACTTCTAACCCTTCTTGGGACTGATCCACTTAGTCCAAGTATCTTTGACTCTCACCTTTTTCTTGTCGGAGTCTAACTCCACGCTTTTGATGGCTTCAAAGGCCTCCACTACGTTGGTTACGTCCCCTTGGAGGCTCTTCACCTTTGGGAAGTTTAAAAATAGGTCGATTGGCACCCAACCTTCTTCGTCCATGTTGTTTCTGAGGTAGACGTCCTTGCAAAGATTCTCGACACTGAAATAATATTTCAACTGCTTCACTAACTCGGATTCCCCTGGACCTTGCCCCACATACATCGGGTATCCCTGGAGGTGATTCGCGTACCCCTGTGGCATCACGTACTGGTTTGCCGGAATTGGATACCATTGGGGTTGTGCAATGTAGTATCCCCTCTGATGGTGGGGTGGAGGAGGCATTGTTGAGATAATGTATCCGTTCCCGTACCCCGGTGGAGGCGATTCCCCCGAGGAGGGCGACACTCTCTGGTAACCTGACGAGGATGGCCCGGAGTAGGAGTGTCTGTACCAGCCTCCGTAGTTTGAAGCGGATCCCGGTCCGGATCCCCCACTTGAGCCCGCCCCATTCTGTGCTCTACCATGGGGAGACCCTTGGTGTCCGTACGTGAAGCTGGCTCTGTTATAGCCGTTGTTCCACTTAGTGGACTTTGTGTGATTGTAGTTGTTCCTGTAGTATTGACGATTGTAGCCGCTATTCGCTGCGACATAACCACCTGATGTTGTCCCAGTCCTCTCCGGACCACTCTTGGTCACCCTGCTGTCACCTGAGCCATTATTGAATGCAAATCGATTCAGCTTATCAGTTGCCTCCGAGAGCATCTTATCCGTGTCCATGCTGTCTGTGGAAGCTCGATTGATGTCGTTTGTCATCTGTCCACCTGCTGAAAGCTCTGAGCCATCTCTTGGCTCATGGGTTGGTCCTGTTTTCCTGCCATATGAATATCTTCTGCTGTGCCTTCTGCGTCTGTTCTCGTCGTTATCGGACCCAGGATCTGCTCTTTTCACCGGGGTTTCGATGCTGTCGTCCGCCTTTAACACCTGCGAGCCCATTGTTGTCCAAGGATTTGCGTCAGGCACTGGTGCAGGCTGCAACTGGCTTGTCATTGCTGCAAGTGGTGATGAGACGCTGTGGGTGGCGAAGGAAATTCGCCCCCCTCCGCCTTTTTATACATTAGAGCGTGCTCTGGATTTTAAATGACAATTGGTCCTACTACTGGAGAGCATGTGGCTACTGGTGAATTGGCGTTCCTTCCACCGGCCGTGGACGGTGTTTGTGTGAACTTGGCGTCGAAATTGGATGTTGAGAAGGTAGTGAAACCAGCACTATTTGTTGTGGTTCCAGGTGCCTTCACGCCAACCTGCTCGGAGAAACACGTTCCGGGTTTTCTTAACGACGCGGGTCTCAGTGCAGTGAGAGAGGCGGGGATTGGGTCATTGACCGTGATTTCAGTGGACAGTCCGTTCATCATGAGGGCGTGGGGAGACAGTTTAACCATGGGCTCGGAGAAGGCCATTTTGGCCAACCAAGAGGGTTTCTTGACGTTTGCTAGCGATGCGGGTGGCCAATGGTTGAACAAGATGGGGTTGGCCAACACCGGTGCCAACGACCCCTACACTTCAAGTGGCATTCGTGCATACAGATCCGCATTTGTTGTGGGTGAAGACATGAGGATCGCGTACATTGGCGTGGATGCGAAACGAGGCACCGTTGAAGGTTCCGGGTTAGAAGGCGTCCTCTCGGGATGGAAAGTGGACAGCAAACTGTAGTTAAGTGGATTTGCGTCACCTATCTTTTTATAATGGTAAAATATAAAGTATTCCCTTATAAAGAAGGTTTTGCCCTCAAATTGGGTGATGGATACGTCTTCGGCGGTGAAATATGCTATAATTACAGCATTGATGACGCATTTTGTCCGGTCAGGACACTTGCTATCCTGATAATCACACCATATTGCGACCCAGGCTTGTGAATCTTTGGGCAAAGCATCGAGCGCGTAATTATGCAATAAACACCTACCCACCTACTTATCCTTAACGGTGATCGTGACCTCCGGTTCCGGGGTGGGTGTTTTCGAGCCGTTGATCACGGTGTTGAGCTTGTAGCCCAACTCAACCTGGTGGACAAGCTGGCGGCCCAGGTTCCAGTTCTCCGCCTTGTCCAAGCTGTCATTGCACGTCTTGATGATCTTGTTGATCATATCTAACGACTCCTGAGCCAAGATGAGCACTTTCCCGTTGGATTCGTTCATCACTTGGTGTTTGATCTTCTCCTTGAACCATCGCCTCATCTTGTAGCTAGTTTTGAACCCTCCAACCTGGGTTCTCTTACGGTACTCGAGCAAACTGTTCAAAATTCGGCGTGTGATGGTAGGCCTTCTCACTCGTTGGAATAATCGCTTGTTAGTGACCCTGATCGTTGGGATTTGCTCTTTTTCCTCCATTACATCCTTAGCCTCCTCGTAGTCGGAATGGGAGCTGTCATTTTCGTCCTCATCTTCTTCCTCGGAAGAGGTCAAACCGCCAAGATCATCCCCGGTTAGAAAATGAAGGTCATTATTGGACCAATTGGTGGGTAACTTCAATAGGGCTTCGCGGATCTTCTTCCTTGCCGGTTCGCTCAACGATTGGGCAGGCACCTTAGAAACGACATTGACGATCTTCTTAACGGTGGAAATGATATCTTTAGTGATGACGTTGATATCAGCATTTTTACCCCCTTCCAGCTTTGATCTCTGCTTATCCACCGAATCTATCAGCTTGTCAATACGCTCGCTTAATTGGTTGTTTCCTAATTTTAAGAACTGGATCAACATTGTCAACTTCTTTCTGCTTTCAATATTGATATTCAATGCAGACAAGTCCTTGATGTTCTGGAGTGATTTTTGTGTGTTTGCAAACGCTGAAGTTAGCACATGCTGGCGAAGATTCTTTTCCAACCCCCGTTGCCTACCACTATCTACCATCTTGGGTCTTTTTCGTATTCTGTCCGGATTCAAGTCCGGTTCCACACCGTCGGTCTCATTTCGCTTTCTTTTCGGTATCACGTTGCCATTCACGCTGCTTATAGTCTTTTCCAAGACGTAATTGATGGAATTCGAGATAATAGGATGTGACACAACCTTATCCAATATTGTGCCATCACTTTTCAACCTGTCTAATACGTTAGCCGCCTCAATGACATCGTCAGTGAGATCCAACTCTGGTTTCATTTCTCTTTCTGTTCCTGACATACTATCACCCTTAAGTTCTGTTGATGTGGTGGGTGTCATAGATAAAGGCAAGCCTTGCGGAGAGATAAGAATAGAGGAAGCAGCTTTAAAATATAAATATCAACTTTCACATGTCACAAGACCTTCATGTGAAAAATTTTGAATTGAGGCGGTGAAAGGAAGAAAAGAGAGGATATTGATAGAAGGGTGTTGTGGGGGTTGTAGATGTAAGAATGATACCAATGGATGGCTATAGCCAAGTTGCTTGGTGTGGATTTTTCTCCTTCTGAAATAGAGCCATTCAAAGCGATTTCAATTAATTCTGACATCCAAAACACATGGCAGCCTTTCTCACGGTGTAAAATACTGACCATCAGCGGAATCTGAAGTGTATGACCTTAATATATCTTACCTTGCTGTTTTCTCCTTTTCTAGCCTCTCTACCACCTTTTTCGACCATTCGTCCAACTCCAGTGCTGATCGTAGCAATTCTTCTACTTTCATCTCCGCATTCTGCAACTGATCCAGGTTGGTGTCCAAGAGCTCTTCCAGCAGGCGTGTGGATCTTGTATTTTTGAGAATATCGCCGCAGTAGACATTCAAATCCCTAAATTTGATGATCGAGTCGTTGTTGATCGCCTCCATTGTGTTCAAAGCTCCTACGTTCACCTTAGTCTCGCCGTCAAGCACCGCCTTGACACACTCAGTCGCCACCTGGATTCTCGCCTTGTAATCCAGATCTTCCTTCGTTGACATTGATCGGTGGATACTCAATTGGGCAAAAAAGCTCGTCATCGTGGTGCCCATTTGTTTCAACAGACGTAGTGACAGGAGCGAGAGATGAGGATCAGAGTGTGATGCTTAGATTTTATTGGTAGACGGATGGGTTATATACAGTGAGGAAGGTCTATAAACAGGTTTCTTATCAAGCCAGCAACATATCAGGTGCGATTGAGATGGTTATCTATCATTATCATAGATAAGGAATGATCCTTCTTCAAGTATCTTGCTAAACCCTCAATGAGCGGCAAAAAATAGTGTTCATATTGTAATGGTTCTAAAGATAACGGCGGGCATCGGTGCGATAGCCACGGCTTTCTTATGACACCACAAACACATTTGTGAACATCAAAAATTGGTGTGGTTTTAGTGCAATAGTCATAATCTTTCTGCAGTGGCAATTTTTCCTTGGTACTCTGTTTTGTTTGTTTGTTAGCACGCATGGTCCCCGGTTGTTAATGTATATACGATGTTGAATTTAAAATACTTTAGCTACTTTTGCATTGAGTTGATCAAATTTTATGCATATCTTTTATGTATTACGTAGACTTTCAGAAACTGTAGTCTAAGGCAAACAAATACTGTCGTTGTAATTGTAATGAGTAGAGTCATTTGAAGTAGACAATAATCATGCTGAGCATTTTCCTGAATTGGTAATCTTATTAACAGTTATCTGTAGTATTTGGGGGGTAATATGTTATTATATCATCAACCACACCTGATCTTTGCAGTTTAGGTTTCATGTCAACTGTATTGCGCCACCTTGCCAATTACGTATACCTCACGTGCGTGCCATAGGACTTTGTGGAATACTGGAATATTTTCACCAGCCACATCTTCTTCAATATGTTTGCGCTCACTCTCATTGATCTATGGTAATGTTCTTGCACTGATTGTTCAATGAACATAAAGCAAACGAATTGAAGTGTTTGACACCTCTGTTTTGCTGAAATGAGTTGATCATCATAAACCCAATTAGGAAACAATTGCATGACCAGAGGTTCAATAGATGGTTTGATACATGAAATTATCGCTCAACCACATGATAAATGGGTCAAGTCACATAATGGGCTAATTTTAAACCTTTGGGAAAAAATTGAAGGTATTTACAGATACAAAGTATAAGAGTGATCACTGTGTATGTGAAAAGTATGACTATCTACAAGTGGAAAAAAAACACCGCCGGTGTAAATTGACCTGTGAGGCCACTCAATTAACTTCCATTACTTCTGGTATTATCAACTCTAAATTTGCAGCTAATTCTGGTAAGGTTTCAACCTTATTGACATTTATTTGTTCATTATTATAATTATTTTAGTTAGCTTAATTTTCAGTTCTTTGTTGATATTTTTATTACACTGATTAATTTAATTTTAGTTTTTTACAGTCCAATATTATATTAGCGGGCATTTAAAGGTTATTGACCAAGAAACAATGCTTTTATTATGATTCTGAAATCAAAATATTGCTGAGCGCTTATTTGCTTCTGTGATGTGAGTTCATCTTTGGGTTCTATTCAAACGCTATTCAAACTTTATTCAAACTGCATTTGAAATCCATTTAAATTCCATTCAACATCCCTTTAAATAATATAACCACTTTGAAGTCTTACTAGTTAAAAACGTACCTTAATTTAGGCACAACTCAATGACCCATAACATTGGCTGCTTTGCAAGGAGGTAATAAACCATATACCAAGGCAGGTTTATATACCAGGAGAAACAAGATGCGGATGGTGATAACGACTACCTATTTGCCAAAAATTACGTAACATATCCCTCGTTTCAATAAACTTAGACAACTAGCGCACTGGTAGGTGAAAGCTCACCAAATCAGAAAGATGTTTACGTTAACTGGTAGCTCGACTTACAGCATTCCGCGCTTGAGCCTACCACGGTCGGCTGACAATGATTACATAACTTCCAAACTCATTGTTTGGTTACGTAAGCGACACATGTCTTTATCATGAACTAAAGCCAACCAAAATGGGTCAAACGTTTAGATTGATCGTGCTATAGCGTTCAAATAAATAATGCTAATTCAAATATTCAAATATTCAAATCCTCCAATCTGTCCACGGCCGCCTTAGTCTTCATTGTCACTCTGGTACTCAACTCATAATCATCACCACCGTACGCTTGGGACTTCTTGAGCCATTCCATGCATTGTGATAAACCCTGAACACCGTTCAATTTCCAGCAGAAAAGAGCCCTCTCGTATAAGACAGTTGGGTAAATCCATGGATCATGTGTCATCTTGGAATCGATGAAGATGGGAATGACCTGTTTATCCAAGATCTTTTCTCCCCTTTCTATTTGGCCTAAACGACGAAGTGATAATGCTTGCAGGGATAAACGAATCAACTTCTGGTCGGTTGATTCCTTCACCTTGGCATATTTACCGTTTTCAAGAGTCAAATCTGAGTTTTCAGTATCAACCGTGTTTGAGGAATAACCCAATAATTTGATTGTCAACTGCAAATGCTCTGTCGACATTCTATTGTAACCGTTCCAAAAATACGCTAACTCGTGGACTAAAGATGTGCCAACACAATCTATCAGTCTTAGCTTTGGGTTTGATGACTTCACTGTCATCAGTTCCTTGAACTTCCTGTCTATGAACTTTTCAAAAGGTGGGATCTTACTGAGGAACTTCTTCTTACCGATCAATTTTGGCGCCTCTTGAATATATTTCTCGGCCAAATCGGCGTATTCCTCCATCTTCTCCAACTTTACATCCGAGCTTTCTGGGATTAATCCCGTGAGACACATTCTGTATGCTTCCAGGTAGCAACCTGCGGCAAACCACGTGTAAAGAGCATGCGAGTATGAGTTGACCTTCATCAAGTCCAAAAAGTCCTGTGAAGCCCTATCGAAGTCGTGGAGAAAGACCAAAATCATACAACGATCGAAACCAAGAAGTGCATCCACTTGTTTCATTTGAGAAGGTTTCGAAGTGTCCATCATGGCCACAGCTTCGTTTAATCTACCCCTGGAAGCTAGCATTCGCGATTCTTGCAATAACCAGAGGTTACTGTGAGGGAACAAGGCTCTTGCGTGCAATAAAACCTTGACCAACTTTTCACCTGGATGCAATAGGGTTGGGACATTTTGATGGATTGTGGCCTTTCTTTCCAATTCCACCTTTTCTTCGGCCAATTCTAAATTGGTCTTTGACCTTTTCAACCCGTTATCCTCAATAAGAGACTCCTCACTTGCAGCAGGGGACTCTTTCAACTCTTGGGCTGAGGGGACGTCAAAATCCACATCGGTGAATTGGAAAGGACCATCGTAAAAGACCAATAAGGCAAGCAACCCAATACCACCATGGATATTTCTTTCCATGGCGGCATTCCAAACCATTTGCAAGCCTGCCTCTCTTGAACCCTTGAACCCCACAACTGATAAGACCTTACCAATACCCTGAGGAATAAGAGAAAGGACAACTTGCAAGATCCCAAAGCACAAGTTTACCCCTGAATGGATGTACTCATCAACAGAAGCCACTTCCGGGTTACCCATGCTCAGCTCCTCGATCGGGCCAACTAAGGACTCCTGACCCTGGCTATAGCCTAACTTATTCCTCAAGGAAGTGCTAATTGGGGGGTTCCCGATGTGTGAGCCTCCGATTCTTGAGGATCTCATGTGATAGATTTTATCCAAGTTTTGAATTGTCGCCTTATCTTTCAATTCTTGGGGACTCAGTGTGTGTGGTATGTCAACAAAAGAGGTATTTGAATCCGAACATTGAGAGTATGTATCTGCCAATGAGGAGGAGGAGGAATTTCCCGGGGTTTTCAGGTTCTTAGAAATGGAATCCAGAGTGTGGTAGGCTCTTCGCAATTTGAGCAAAGCTTTTGCTCCTTCCATGAAATTTTCACTCAATAACATAAGAAGGGCGTTTAGAAGGTTTGCCTCGGCGTATGCCACGGCAAACTCCGTTCCGGGTGGGTAAATACTCGAGGATTTAATACCGTTCTTCTCATTGAACGTCTTTTCCTTCCAGGTCATTGATTCCGCCAAGGAAAGAGTCTCCGATGCCTTCTTCATTGTTTCTGCTTCAAAACCCAACGTTGCTTCCAGAAACTGGACCACTCCGAATGCTAATTGGGAGATTGCCACGTTTTCGTGATTCTCTAAGAGCTTAAACGCCTCATTTGCCCTATCGTCTAGAACATAATCCATTGCTTTGAGAGCTGTTTCGAGCTGCAAGGCCTGATCGATAATCCGCTTGTTGATATCATCCTGAGTCAACTTTGGTCCTGAACTGAACCCCAAGGCTCTTAACATTGCTGATAACCAGGCAAAAGGGGGTACGAATAATAAGAACGCGGATTTAATACCGAGGCCGAGGGGGGTGGAGGAAAGACTTCATGCGCCACGCCGACTTTCCGCGCCGCGCCACGCAAAAAACCCTCTGGACGCGCGCGTGACTTGCACGTGACTTTTTGACGGTGTGGCTGGTGCGTGCGTGATTCCACTTGCTTTTTTCGGTGTCCGCAAGAATGCTGAGCGTATCCAACGCTTGCACGAAAAAATTGCCGGGTTATATGACCTCCTTTCTTTTGCTACACGTGTGAACCCCAGCTATATTAAGGGTAAAACGAGACCCAATCACGCAAATTCAGCTTACATCATTTTTAGGATTGAATCGCAGTAACACACAGCCTTCTGCACAAAAAATCGGGGTCAAAATATCACCATAAACACACATTTATTCCAGAAAAAGGTTTGAAGACATGGCAAGAGCAAGTGGCGCAAGCCATAAGAGAGCGGTGGAAGAGACGGTGGAAGAGACGGTGTCTCCTATCATTAACATGGATCAATCACCTCAAGGGGATTCTCCACAACACTACAAAAAATCAGCAATGTCAAAACCCAGACCACACGTTTGTTCGGTGTGTACAAGGGCCTTTGCTAGACTGGAGCACTTGAAAAGACACGAAAGATCACACACCAATGAGAAGCCGTTCCAGTGTGCAGCCTGCGGAAGATGCTTTGCAAGAAGAGATTTGGTTCTAAGACATCAACAGAAATTACATGCCTCATTGCCTACAAACAACCGGACCAACATCCAACGAAAGGGAAAAGTGCAGAAAATGTCGGAAAATGATGCAGATATCGTTCCGGACTATCTCAACGACAATATCAACATTGTGAAGAACAACACGTCAGCAAAATTACCGATTCCGGGCCGCTCGGAATCAAATTCGAAACAACACACATCCTCCTCTTCTGCAAACGATAACAATTCTCTCAGCAACAGCAATAACGGATCTTCAATATCCCCGGCATCAGATTCAACAACAAAAAACAACGACCTTCATGCCGACAATAAACTCTATTCAGCCGGAATTTTTGATTTCACAACAAATTTCTCTTCTCCACAGTCGGTTCCAAACACCAACAGTCTATTTGTGAATAAGAGGCCATCAGAGGTGAAAAATTACCAGCTTCCCCTTTCTACATCGAATACGTTAACAAGCACAACTCTCAATCAACGACATATCAAGTTAGATGACGAGGCCGTTTTTTCCGAGGAGTTGGACTCCGATATCGATGATACCGAGCCGGGATCTAACGATATGATGCCCATGGCATTCTACGAAACAGAACTGAGCCTGCCTGCCTTTGATGAAACGGTCACAGCTTTCCGAAATCAAAGGCATGCCTCGTTCAGCGCAGCAGGTGATAACTACACAGGATATCCTTCAGGAGAAGTGAGCAACATAAATCTGAAAGCTTTGGAGGTCGAGGCACCACAACAGGTGAGATTCTCCTCTCCGCAATTAAGACATAGGACAGAAACTGGAGAATTCGGTTTTGTGGATTTGGATTTACTAGATAACCTGGATTTCAATAACCTGGGTGTTGACTTCACAACCCTCTCAAATTACAACCCAACCACCAATTCCTTCAACAAGAACACTCAACCTGAGTCGATACACAACGTTCTATCCAATCCACACAACGGTGAGGCCCTCAAAAGGGTGCTATCACATCCCCACTCCGAGGTGGCTCTCCAAAGAGTCTTATCTCATCCACGATCCGAGGTGGCCTTGCAGAAGGTCCTTTCACATCCACAGCCGGAGGTTGCCTTAGAAAGAGTGCTTTCCCACCCATCAAATACAGATTGGTTTGATGATTTGTTGGATCTGCCCGTTGACACCTCCTTCCCAGTCATGACGGACCATATTGGGTTCACAGATACGCCCACTGAGTCCGATAATGGGGTGAAGAATGGTAACGTCATATCCCCCTCACATGACCTCAACCAGCTGTTTAGAATGAGACAGATAGATCTATCCAAACATGTTCCATATCACCATGACCAGTATAACGGTTACTGCTCCGAATCAGTAAGAGCACACATCATTGAAAAGTACAATTTGACCCAGCAGCAGTTTCCACAATTGGACGAATTGAATCATTACTTGAACTTGTACGAATTGGAATTCAGCAAGTACTTCCCATTCATTCACTTGCCCACACTCGACATCGAACACAATATCGACAGGGTTCCGTTGATGTTGTCTATGGCCGCAGTGGGGGCCCTCTATTCATTCCATGCAAAGAACTCCTCCACATTATTCAACTTCTCAAGGTTCCTCATTCACAATTTTATGGAGATGCAAATGAACAGCAGCAGCTTGTATGACATACCCCTATACATCAGTCAATCGTTGGTCCTGCACATGTTCTTGGGCATGTTCCATAACGATACTGAGATCACCAAGCTCATTCACAGACAATTGAGCTCATTGGTTTCCTTGGTCAAGAATACCAAGTTGGACATGCCTTTGGAGACCCTTGAACTGCCCGAGCCCATTCCAATGAATTTGACCGAGTGTAAGAACCAATCCATGATCATTGGTGCTTATAAGTACTTCTTGAAGGCTCAATCGAGGATTAGAACGTGTCACGTTTTGCACTATCTGTGCACTCTTTACGGGTCTTTGACTGACAAGGCGGTGGAGTTTACAATTAATGACATTCAATGCGGTACTCCATGTCCGGAAGAAGAACTTTGGGAGGCCAAAACGCCCGGCGAGTGGCTACGCCTATTGAAGGTGAAGAATATCGTCATCGACACGAAATTTGCGTTGATCAGGATATCCAATGGTCCTGATTATAGGGATATTTGGAGGGAAATGACAAACTTGTCGTTGGACAAGCTGTTGGGCAAGAGGACGATGTTGACGTTGTTGTTCTCAATGGTCAATTACATCCATGAGGAGTACCATCACCTCGAGAGCCGTACCGACTTGACTGATGGGTCGAAGATGGCGGAATGGAGGTTTGATCAGAGACCGTACATTGAAACGTTGATCAAGACGTGGGAGGGCTGTTATATTAAAAACGGGGGAATTTTGGTTCCCAGAGGTCAGAACGTCCACATCATCAGCAGGGACTCTGTCTTGAAGTTGACGTTACCATTGTTGTCGTTTGCCAAGATCAGCAAGTGCGTCAGATTGTCTCCTATCCTATCCAAGGTTTGGAACAGGGATTGGGACGGCATGAACAATGAGATCATCAAGCTGGCGAGAGATGTCGAGGCTTTGAGGGATGCGGTCAACTATTCCCTTGACATCTTGAATCTTTGGATTGAGATCATTTCCATTGCCAACGACGCGGAGAAGACCTCTATCAGAACACCCATCTTCTTCCTCACCTGTCTCTTCACCGCCACCTTGCTTGTCTCGGAATACCTTTTCATCACTGAGGTCTGGGCCCACAAATTCCTCAAAACTCCGGAGAACTATACCCACTTGACCACCTCCGACAGAGTCCTATGGCTCAGAGCTGAGACCATTTTCAAAAAGATCGAGAAGATCATCCTACCTTCGGGCACCAACAATCAGTCCTATTCTGAGTACTTGAGATTGAGTGCCAATGGAGCTCTTGACGTCAACATCTTGGAGGATGGAATTGCCCGCCTGGCGTTGGAGCCGGGTGACTTGACTCCTATCGCCAAGATCATCAGAGACGGCCGGTTGAGTTCCAGATGCTTGTCGTTGGGTGTGAGGATCCTAGCTGATGCGCCTGTTTGGCCCTTTGCCTTGGTTTTTGCAGAGGCTTTGAAAGCTCGTGCCATGGACATCTACAACCAATCCCGGGCACTCACCCCCTGATCCTGGTTTTGCCTTCCTTTCTTTCTATTTTAACTTTTTAACATCTTTTCTATTCGTCAATTAGGAATACGTCATCATGAGCACATTACATGGATGTCATCTACCTGCCTCAAAACGATATGATTATTCTCCGGTTTTTAACCATTGGACGTCAAACGCCCATACAGCTTTTTACCGTCAGATCCCGTGCTTCTGGCGCCCTCTGCAACCCCAATAACTCCGATATCCGCTTATTCCCGAACTTCCGCGATAGAGCCAATCGTTGATGATATTTTTTGGCTTCAGCTCTCACGTTTTGGTGTGAAACCACGTTTCTTTGATACTTCGCCGGCTTCCAATCAGATGTCCCATCAGCCAGAGCCATTTCCCGGCACAGACAGCACGTTCAACGATCCGGGCGTTTCAAACGGTGACGTGGATTGGTTGTTTAGGGGTCGAGAAGTGAAGAAGCTGACCAAACGGTCCAACACGATTAATAACGAAGTTCAATCCCAGTTATTACACGCTCAACAGAAGATCCTGGTTCAGCAAAAGGAGTCGGAGGCAGCAGCGGCGACACTAGGAGCCACGGGCTCCTCCAGCGCCTCAAATGCGCTTCCTATTCCATTGGCTCCAAACCAGTCTCAGGGTGCAGGCGAGCTGCCACTGAAATCCTCATTGAAGTCCAACCTTCCGAAGCTGGCCACGAACTTTGGACCCTCTTCACCTGAGTCTTTTCTTCCTGCAACAGCAGAAATGTCGACTTCCTTGAAATCACAGAAATCCGCAAATTCGGTTTTATCCACTTCCACTGATAAGAGCGCTAAGGCCAAACCTGTAGAACAGGCCAAGACAAGGTCGCGGTCTTCCTCCTCCTCAATTGCAAGCACGTTCGTTAAAAATAGAGTGCCAGAAATCAAACCTGCAAAGAAGTCGATATTCTCGTCCTTATCAGCAAAACTGAAGGGTTCCTCCGCTGTCTCATCGCCAACAACACCAACCCCTACAAGATCGTCAGCAGGATTCCCCAATGTGGTGGAATCACCAAAGCCAAGATCGATGAGCAATGTGAGTGGGATGCTCAGCGCGGTCTCACCCTCTCCATCCTCCTCCTCGGACAACATAGCGGGTCTCAATAGGGGTTCCCCGGTTAGAACAGTCAGATCCCCGATTCAGTCCAATCGTGCACAGAATCAGCTCTCGGAGATGACTTTCAAGCGTGTGAACTTTGCTCTAAACGACTTGATTGAAGATCCCCAGCAGCAGATCCCTTCTAGAAGACCCCGCATGGGTAACGTGCTGATTCCAGAGGACCTGGTGGCTCCGCCACCAAAGTTGTCAATCGGTATCACCAACAGCTTCAACGAACAGACGAAAGACGAAAAACCGATGGTGGATCCTCGAATCATGGAGGCAGCGATGAGCAGACAGACATTCTTTGCCCAGGAGTCGAAAAGACATCTGGAAGAGGCTCATCTGGCGGCTATCAGAATGGCCAAGGAAGTTTCGGGATTTTCAAAGCGAAAGAAGTCGATCTCAGCCTCCGATGAAGAGGATGATGACGAAAGAGATGACGAGGCTCTGCGCACACCACTGGATGAAAACTTAGACATTGATACCCCCATCCATAACCATGTGAACTACTTTGGCACAGAAGAATCCGAGGCAGATGACAACGGTGTGGTAAAAACCGTGGAAGACATCACGTTGGAAACCCTCTATACCAGATGCTGCCATTTGAGGGAAATCTTGCCGATTCCTGCAACTTTGAAGCAATTGAAGAATAAACATAAACCCTTGCACGTCTTGAAGATGTTGAATCCAAAGCCAACCTATATCGATATTCTCTCGTTCTCGGATTTCCTCGCCATCGCACAGATCATAACCGTCATCTTTGACAACGTGACGATTGACAATGAAATGCTCAAAGTTGTTCTCATCAGTTTAAAGGACTCGGTGATGTTGAACAAGTTGTCACTGAGAAACGTCCCAATCGACCAGGATGGATGGAAGTCCCTCTGTAAGTTTTTGACGTTGAACAAAAGCATCCAGCGGTTGGACCTCTCACAGCAGAAGGTCAAAAAGGTAGGGGAAGCCAAGAGTGTTTTGCGGTCCGAACTGGATTGGGATTTGTTTGTCGACGCTTTAGTGTTGAGAGGAGGCATTGAAGAGTTGGTCATCCATGGATGTACTTTGAATGCGTCTCAATTCGACCATTTGGTCAAGAAGGCCCTAGTCTTGCAGACAAAGAGAATCGGATTGGCCTCCTCTCAGCTTGATAAAAACAAGATGAAGAGCCTGGCAAAATGGATATCCACAAAGGGTAACACCTGTGTGGGGATTGACTTTGGTTTCAACGACTTAAGTCATGGGGAAATGGCCCCTTTGATTGATGTTTTGAAGAACAACACCAAGTACATCAATTTACAGTTCTTTTCTCTCAATTCCACCAACGTCATGTTGGAAGAATGCGTGGAGATTTTGCATCATCTTATCAAACTGCCTACATTGAAGTTCCTCGATTTGGGTAACAACCCCCATCTTTTTCCTGACATTATTCCAATATTATTGGAGGTCTTGCCTCAATATCCGGATTTAAGAAGACTCCATTTTGAATTTGATGGACTGAGTTCCGTGGCTATCATCCAACTTTGTCTAATCTTCCAAAAATGTTCAAAGCTGGTTCATGTTTCTTTGTTGGGTAACCCTGGTGTGTCTGTTAAATCTGCAGCTGCAGTTTATGCAGCCATCAAAAACTCCAATATCTACAACTTGGATCTGGATTACGACTTGATCGCTGATGATGAGATTGTTTCCAAGATTGCGTACTATTTGATGAGAAATATGGAGAGGTGTCTGAACAACTCTCATGCAGATGGGAAGATTGCACCAAGTTCTCATTCTGTTCGTACCACGGAATCTGGGTCTAAACCAGGTACCAGTTCCAAGATGGAGGATTTGATTTATGATGGGTCCCTATTGACAAAGGCTGCAGGCAATCTCTTGGAGGCCACAGATTTGAGCATCCGGGACGAGGACAGAGCGATGATTTATAAGTCGATCATCGACAGGACGATACAAATCAGGTCCGACATCCACAGTGTCATGGACAAGCTATTTTCTGTTAGGGAGCAGGGCAAGTTGACAACCGAAGGTAAAGAGAACTTGTTGCGGTTTTGTTTGTTAGATGATTCTTTGGAGAACATTCTCCATCTGTTCACAGAATCCGTGGAAAAGATCGAGGGGAAGTCCAGCTCCCAGCCGGAAACGTTGAAGCCATTGAGACCCGACATGATTCGTCAATTGTCTTCCCAATTGTCGAGACATTTGTCTTCTGAGGATGTGATTGACTCGGGTCCGATATTGGGAGGTGGGTATCACCAGTATGCAGACGATGCTGCTGAGCCACAGGGTTCTGAGGATCCCCACCAGGTTGTGGTTGAGGCAGATAGACCTGTTGATAACATCACCGGTATGCCTGTTTTGATGAGAAAGTTCTCGCAAACCTACACCAACTCGAGGAAGTTGGAGGAGGAGGAAGGTGAGTTCCACAGATGGGGGTTTTTTGTTCAACAACAGAACGACATCATGCCTGATGATTCCCAAATTTTGACCAAATATAAGGAATCTGCCAAGCGGTTAAAGGAGGCTGCCAAAGAGGAGGAGAGGGTCAGGCTTCAGAAACAACAGGACGACAAGGTTAAGGAGGAGCAACAGAGAAGGCTCACCGTGTCTGCAATTCCCAGCGGGTCGGAATTGAGAGAAACCATCATTAAGGCCAAGGGGATTGAGAGTATTAGCGATTTGATCAAGAAGGTTAACAAGGATTTCTCAACTGTGGAGGACATTTACAAACACGTTGATCCCAATGCCCGTAGGACCGCCACCCCGAAGATTGTCGAGGAGTCCACCTCACAATCCGAGGATTTTAACGACACTGCCAGTTTGAACTCCCTCGAAAACTTGAATGACCCTCTGGCTGCTGATGAGATGTACGACAGAATATTGGACAACTTGGTCAAGGTCAGATCCAACAAATGATTATCACTTTTATACACATACTATATATATTTGAATACTATACATTAGGCGAAACCAAGGCAACGAACAAGCGTTTACTCCACCTATTTCCCCCCACCTATTTCAACCAGAGACGACCATACCAAATGGTCCAGCAAGAGCGTGATTCACATCGATCCTTTTCTGGTCACGTGATTCTGTTTTTTTCTTCACTCTTTGTTCTTACCTCCGTTATCAATGGCCAGCTGGTGGATTGTTCTGGTAGTGGCAATCGAGCTGGAGCTCTTCCGGTTTGTGCCCGGAGTCTTACTTCTTAGTCTCCATTCCGCATCTTGGGGCGCAATTCTCTATTTTAACTACATAAATGCGGACGATGCCAACCTGGCCTCATTAGATCTACAACAGCTAGACGCTGGGGAGTACTGCGGGCTGAAACAAAAATCAAACAGTATACGGTCCTTGGTTAGAATTGTGGGCCCTAAAACCAGCATCAATTTTGAGACAATTCATAACGAATCATCGTACAGAAAGTCGAAGATGCTAAGAAAGAGTTACATTGAAAAGAGGTTCTCAACCTCGACAGCAACGGCGAGCGGGAGTGGGACCAGACCCAACTCCGTGTTCAGTCCATTGGAACCCTCGAGCCCTGTTCTTGACTTTCCCTTTGGCGAGACGGTCGAAAGAAGAGCCAGTATGATGAGCCTTGCGGACGATGGTGGTGACGTGGAAACAGAGCTCAAATTAACCGATATTATAGATATGGATTTTGATTTGAATGTCGAAGATGTTCTTGACAATTTGTCCTCTCAAGATATCGAGGATTCCACGCAGTTGGAACAGGAAGATAATTTTACCAATGATACCACAACTTCCTCATACAGGTCAACTTCCAATGTAGACATTGTCCACTTGCTGCACAAGTCCACGTCTGAACGGTCGTGGCATAAGACCAATAGGAGGAGTTCCACTTTTTCCAAAATCTTCAAGGCCTCGGAAAACGACTTCCAACAAGGATTGAGAGAATTTCATTTAGTTAAATGATTTCGATGGCCCCTCTTGTTTCTTCACGCGCATATATAAATATTTTATATAACTTTTAATGTTCTATTATCTTACTATTTCATATGAAGAGAGGGAGGAATTGAGGTGCCAATTGAGAATAAAAAAGTGCTCATGACAAGCGACAATTTTTGATGTTTTATGTGAAAAAACGAGGTTGCTGGTCTTTAAAGCGGGTTTTAATTTGGGCTGATTCATTGATGGGTTCATTCTATTAGTTTGATAAGATATGGTGGTAAATCGTTAAAATTTTCTTTAATTGATCAACTTTTACTCAATTTCAAAGTTAAAATTTAACATCATAAATTGAAATGTTTGTAGGAATTCAACTCAATTTTTACAACTCCGCAATCTGTTGGCTAATTGAACTGTTGAACAAAATAATAACAGTTTAAACTCAGTTTTCACTGCTTTGGCTTTTCAAGGGCATATTCTGAGGCTTTCAAACTGTTGATATTCAAAAGTAACAATTTGCTCAAGAGATGCGATAACAAGAGAGGTATTCAAATACTACAATGATATAATTCATTATTTTATCCTTCTAAAATGGAAACTTGTACGTTCTTTCGAATGGTTACCATCCAATTTAATTACCTATCTGGAAACATAGAAAGAAATTAACCAGTAGTCAAGAAATCATCTATGCACTGACCATCATTAAGTGCTTCTACATTTAATTCAAAATGACCTATCTCTTTTCTATCACAACACACCAAATTAATTCCTATCACACGAGCCAACTTTAAATACCCCTAAAGATGCTTCTTGCGTCTACTTCTTTTGAACTAAAGTCGTTAGTGAACAACCTCTACCAGCCCACTACCAACCAACCCCTTGGATTTCCACATACCTATCACTTACCTCTCACTTTTATTTTTCATCCTTTTATTCATCTGGATATTCATTCACATACTCACAAACTACAAATGAGTATCTACGTACTTACCTAATTTACGCACTCCCAAAGTCACTTGGTTCCTTTGCTCGTTTGTCCCCTTAGAAACACGCTTCATCTTTTTAAACTATAAAGATTCTACACATAACCAAAAAAGACCAACTTTTAAAATAACACATCTCAAAAATTGATTTAAGCTTGAGCCTTGTAAGCAGCAATCTTGGCAGCAACTCTGGCTTGTCTTTCTTCTCTGGTAAGCTTGACTTGTCTGTACTTCTTAGATTCAGCAGCGTATTCAGCCTTCTTGTCAGCAGCCTTCTTTGGAGATGGGTCTTCTCTGATCTTTTCGAAAGCTTCGGTGTAGATGTCTTCAATTGCGTCAGCATCAATGTCGTCTTCAATGTAAGACTTGAACAACAAAGAGTATCTTTCTTCATCATCATCCATCAATTCTTCCATGTATTCAGCAACGTGACCACCGAAGATGTACTTTCTCAAAAGTTCAGCATCCAATTCTTCGGATTCGATATCCCAACCTGGGAATCTGGATGGAGAGTGTGGAACGTACAAACCACCATCAGAAGCACCCTTCAAAGCACCGAAAACCTTGGCACCAGTCGTGGTTCTTTGCAAACCAACATCAAGGAAAACCTTGAATGGTCTTGGACCGTCTTCAACAGCCTCAGTCAATTCAAATTCACCTTCAATTTCTTCAACACCTTGGTAGGTTTCGTCCAAGTTAAGCTTTTGCAATGCTCTTCTGGCAACAAGCAAACCAGTGGCGTAAGCAGCAGACCAGTTGGTCAAACCGTGCTTGATACCGTAAGCTGGCAATTCGTGAGCGTAAGCTGCAGTCAAGACAACATCACCCGTGATCGTCGAGGACACAATTTGACAGATGATGTCCTTGTTAGTGAATCTAACAACCAATCTGTACTTTGGAGTGTTGTACTTGTTCTTGGCTTGAGTGATCAATCTCTTTCTGGCGTAGTAGTCCGTCTTACCTTCAGCTCTTCTTCTGAAGGGAGTTTGATAACGTGAATGATAAGCACCGTTCTTTAGGATCTTGTTGAAGGCCATTGCTATGGGTAGTTCTTGACTAGATGAGTAGAAGAAGGGAGTTGAGTATGGGTGCCTAGTAATTCTCCCAATATGAATAATTTAGGTGAAAAATTTTCACACGTGGCGCATGGAACAAAACTACCCCTCGCACCACGTGTCACGTGGAACACTACCCCTCTGCACAAGCACGTGATCACAAGTTTTTCAATTTTATTCTGAAAACGGTAGTTCTGAAGGTTAATAAAAATAACTCGGTGAGGATAAGTTAGCAACATATAATTAGAAGATTGACTATGTGCATCTATCAATAGCAATTATCGACCCTCGTTTTTCTATATCTTTTGAACCTCTGAAGCATATTGATGGAATATTTACCGACGGTGAGTGGGGACATGAATTTGTCCTGATGGGGTAAATTGTTCACCAAATCTTTGAAAATTGGTACAAATCCCATGTCCATTTGGAAGGAAATGCGCTCAAATGAGAACAAAAACACCTCTTTAATCGATGATGAACTGTTCATCTTTAATTCAACCCTACCGGTGAGTAGCTCAAAGGAACACTTTTCAAAGTCAATATCACTTGCCTTTAAAGCGACGGTTATCTCCTCGCCGTCGATTATGAATAAATTCCTGAAACAATTCAAGGTCATATCCCTTGGGTAAAGGTATTCATTTTGATCGTCACCGTATATCCTCAAATTGTTTAAAAGAAAAGAAAACATATGAGGTTTAGCCTGTGTGCCGAGAAAGTCCCGGGGGGCTACACAGCCGTCATCTTGTGGTCCACTGGTGAGGGCATCTAAAATTTCATCAGGATTATTTGATATACTAGTTTTGAAAAATTCCAGTGGTGCCAAGCGGTTCAAAGAGTCCTCACTTTGTATCGCCATGATGTCGGACAAGCGTTCAATCTGGTCCTCCAAATCAGTACCAAGATAGTCAGTAACTGATTGGACATTAACCATCTTTGAATACCAAAAGAGAAACTGATTTTGCAGAGTCGAGCTGTCGCAACCACGGTGGCGGAGACTGTCCTGGTTTTCTGCCAGCCATTCAAGACGCGACTTGAGACCTTCTTTGCAGATGTTAATAGCCATACCAAAGGCAGAACATCTCTGTTCCCTCTTTGTCAAACCGATGTTTGTGACTGATCGATCCTCTTCAATATCTCCTTCATTTTGATTTTCTGATAATGAAAAGGATGGTCCCTCGTCCGATGTGGAAAACCGTCGTTGGCATGATCTTTTCCCGCCACCATCCGGGGGAATTTCATCCAACACCCTTCTTTTCTCCCCTAGGCTAGGGGCAGATTCCTCAACCTGCTCCGCAACAGAGTCATTGTTGGCTTTGATTGAGTTGATCTGAGCCTCCAACATTTCCCACTGGGCCTGAAGTTTGGCCGCTTGGGCCATTTTTTTGAGTTCTAGCATAATGAGATTCAAATCCTGAATCGACTCTTTCTTTTCAGCAAGGAAATCATCTAAATTGTCTACTTCAAGGAGTTTGTGCTCCGCTTTGAAGGAATTTATATCCGCTTCAACACTCTTCCGTTCCTGATTCAATTTTTTTACCACAGCACCGACTCCCTTGATACGTCTCAAATCCCCTTTCAAACTGTTGTTTATTTTTTTTTCGCTCAGAAGAAAATTATGAAAGTCTTCTACTTCAAGCAGCCCGTTGTCAGCTCTAGCAGTATAGATATCCTCCTCTAACGTTCTCCTTTCTTGGCGAAGTTCAAGAGTTTTTCTGGCCACATTTTGAACCCTTTTCAATTCCCGAATGAGGTTTCTATTCGATTCTAGTTGGGTCTTCATGAATCTATTAAAATCCTCCACTTCAGGCAAACGGTTGTTGGATTTGACAGTATTTATCTCTGCCTCCAACCTTCTTCTTTGTTGGTCAACTTCACCAGCTCCAGCCACTTCGTCAACCTCACTCAAGTTTCTAACCCTGTTTGCAGTGTCAGAAATAAATTGATAAAAAAAGGGCGCAGTCGAAGCAACCTCCCACACCTGGTTTGGAACCTCTTTTAGTTGTCGCAATTGTCCATTTGAATAGACTCTTGCTAAATAAAGAGTCACAATAAACATCGATTTTGAAAGCTGAGCAATGCCGTAAGGGTTAACAAGTTCAAAGATTCTCTGCCTTGTCTCATCGGACAGCCCTCTGGACACCATGCTATTAGCCAATGAATCCACAGGAACGGAACCCAATTTATCGAATACTCTCACCATTTCAATTGCTTCTTCAAGTGACAATAATGGAAATGTGGCTTCTCTTTCATCGAACGCTCCCTCTTCTCTCGCATTATTGGCACACTCCATTTCAGTGTCTATTGTGCTTTCAAAGATGTTACTCATGGAATTATCGTTGTCACTGTAACTCATTTTATTGTTCACAAAGAAAGAAGAAAGCGAGACTTTTTTGGCTGAGCAGCGGCGAATTTACTTACTTTACCAGCTGAACAGTGATGACAGGAGGACTAGATGAAGAACAAATTGACACCTTGACACCTTCTAAAGGCGTGGAAGTCTAATTTTACAATCACCGCTCTTTAGGTTGATTTGTCTTTGCACTACTCCATGCTTTTCATCTGCAATTTGAGGAACTCGTCATCTACCAGTGAACGGGCTGAGCTTTTGCAACCAACCCACCCCTTTGGAATTTCAGTAGATTAAGGCTGCCTTCCCCCGCTTTTTGCTCACTTGAGAGTGATGTTGTTTTTATTGAAATGCCTCGACAAATTCCACAAATACCACCTATCAAAACGGAAGTCATTTCATTTGATCCATCGACTGATGCACATCGCCCAGTGACACAGCGAGTCCCGTTTATACCAGGCAATCAGGCCGTTTTCCTGGCGGATGGATCCAGAAAGTGGATGAGAAGCATTAGGATCGATGATTGTTTGCTTGGTTCTGATGGCGGCAGTTTGAAAGTCACCAGAGTGTTTCGTACCTTTTTGCCAGTTTACAAGGTTATCTATAAAACAAGGCACAAAAATCAGGACGTTGTTGTCTCTTCACCCAATTATGAGTTGTCCAGTCAGAGTTTTATCACTCTCTACACCCGACAAAAAATAGAGCGGGTCAAAAACAAATACGATTCTACCAAAGTGAACCTTATTTATCACCACATGGACGGTGCAAGTTTACCTACAAGATTTATAGTGGTGCCAAAGAACGAGGATTTGATAGAATTGCTCCTTAAAAATGAGCCAAAGGAGGGCCAACTTTTGGAATGGAGAAGCACCCTCACCAATTACTTAATGCTCGAGGCTTTTGGGAAATTACCGGAATGCAGGGTGAAGATTACCGCCCCTAAACTCGAAATAAGTACCTTGAAACAAACTACCGACAAGCTCGGCTACAATTTGGACGACCAGCAGTTGGAGGCATTAGCGTATATGCTCTTTTTGTGGATTGGCGACGGTAATGCAGACACCACCAAAATAGCCTGTAATATGGATGATGTTGACGACCATCGAAAGAAGTTCGATGAGTGTTGTGCACTTCTAAGTATGGTTTACAAGGAATACGAGCGCGACGACCACTGTATCTGCTTCATCTTTTACAATGCCGTGGAGGGGAAGCCTTTGAAAGACCATAAGGATAGAGCGGGATCAATTCTCTGGAAGGTGATTACGGTAATGCAGTTGGCACGTCCAAACGATCATGACGGCGCGGCATTGATGAAAGTTGTGCCTGAATCGTTCCTTTTCGAGCCCAAGGGCATAAAGGAGGCGGCATTCTGCGGGATCATCGACTCTGACGGACATGTTCATAAGGATGGATCCGTTTATATAACAACGATCTATACAACCGTGCATGATCCAATTGTCGCCATTGCATTTTCCCTCGGGATTTACGCTTCGGTCAATACACGTGATAGAGATACCGTCGAAATTGGTGGCCAAGTCTGGAGGGTCAGGACCACATTCTACATATATTTGAGCCCTTGCGAAGTAACTGATAACGTTTTGAGACGGTGTGCGATATCAAAGAAAAGACAACAGTCCAATTCAACGGAAGAAAGAATGCTGAGACAGTTTTCGATTGAAAAGGTGACTGGTACCACGGGGGAACACCTAGTGCGGGAATGTTTTGCCTTGGAGTTTGAAGAAGAAGGCTCCTTCTTGAATTCAAATTTTAACATCATCAATTGACCTCAGTGCGCCAGGGTTCCAGGATTGAACCGATAACTGACCAAACGATCTTTGCTCCTTTACTACACCACGTGATTGCCATCTTGACATGACTTTGCTATTGAGCTATAGGAACCACTTTTATATCTCTTAATTGATTTTCTCTAGTGCCTAGAAAGAAGAAGGTACATAACATAGTGATACAGTTGGTGTACTTGATTAGATTGGTGATCTTGTTATTAGCTCTTGTCAACTCTTTGCTGTGCTAGCCACTGGTCAGATTAAAAATAATGGTCAATTTAGTCAATCCACTGCGTTCAAAGTGGACTATTGACATTACCTACACATAATATACAACGAAGAAGTCTACCGGGTGCGTCAATGGCTAGATGAGCTGAAAGCTCATCTGCTCATTTACTCAGCACCCACATAATTACTCGTGACTCCCAATTCCAAAAATCCTGGATCATCCTTGTACATAGGAGTCCACTTGCCCGCAAAAATACAATGCACAGACATTTTAGAGCTGTAGTACAGGTCTGTCAATAACTTTGGGGTTATCAAGAAGTATTGGGAGGCATTAATGTTGGGATCAGTGGCCCTCTGGACAATCAACCTATGGGCATTCTTTTCATTATTGGAATCCATCCCCTGGTTGATTTCATCAACAATTCTGAATGGGGTGTTGGTCAAGCCCTGAAGGGAGTTCAAAAAGACGGCTGTTGTTGTGGACTTTTCACCACCGGAATGCTGTGCGCCATTGAACTGGGTGAGTTCCTCTGCGTCTCTAAAGGACACCTTGATGATTAGCTTCCATTTCGAATAATTTGGGTTGCTTTCGTCCAAAACGACACTACCTCCAGAAGCGACCACCCTCATATTGGCTCCAAAATCGGTGTCCACGATCTTGATAATTCTGTCCAATTCAGGCTTCCACAGATCATGAATAGATTTCAGCTGGTAGGCAGTTTCATCCCGCTGACTCTCCAACTGGGGTATCTTCTCCTGCAATTCCGCAATTCTCTGTCTATCGGCTTGAAGCAGTTCAAACGCCTCCGAGTTACCCGACCCACCAACTAGATCTAGCTTGGATTTCATCTTGATTATTTCACTGCGAATAATTGCCTCCATCTCCACCTCGGTGATTTCTTCCCCTTCCTCCCCATCAGAAGTCTCCGCCTCGTTTGATTTCCTGGAAAACCTCTTTTTCAGAGATCTGATGTATTCCTTCATATCATGTTTCTCTTCCGGAGTGTACTCATTAATCTTCTTTGTGTATTCAACCTTATGCATATTGAATTCCTCTGCGGCCTTCTTTTCGCCCACTTTCAACCGTTCCACTTGTGTGATGAACTCCTGATTCTTAGTCTTGAGGTAACTCTCAACATTTTTCAACCTTTCAGACTTCAACTTCTGTTGCTGCACCAGAATGGACCATTTGCCAAGACCCATTTCACTTTCCATTCTCTTATTTGTGAGTTGAACATATTGGGCCACCATCTCCACCTTTTCTTTCTCCATGTCGAAGACTTTCTGCAGTAGCTGTTCCCTCATGGATTGGTCATTGCCTACCGATTCCAAGTTGGCCAGGTCCCTTTCCAAAGTGCCGATCTTTTCTTCAACATCACCTATCTTCAAACGGTACTGCTCAACTTTACCTCTCTTCGATCTCTCCTCTTTATAACAATCCCTGATGCCACCGGCCTCGTCTTTCAATGCAGCATATTGTCTGCTGAACTCTAATTCTTTGATTTGGTTCTGCTCAATTGAGGAATCCATTAAAGCCTTTTGGGAGTTCAATGAATTAATTCTTGACTGGATACTTGCCTTTTGATCTTCCGACATCCCACCACTGAAGAGATTTGGTCTTTTTGAGACCACATCCCCCGTTAAACTCACCTGCTTCTTCCCATAACGGGACCTGTTAGAGGTGAAGATATTCGAACCACTGATATACTTAACAATAAGGTTGTTGTTGTTCTTATTCCAGTCCTGGAACTTCTCAAGGGCATTTGTCTGTAAACCGGTGATGGAGACGGGGATTTCATGGATGTGGGCATTATCACAAAGCATCTGAATCACCTCCTTTGGACCTGTTACAAATTGTACCAAGTAGCCATCAAATCCAAACTCTTTGATTCTTTCTAGGGGTATCTTTGGCTGGAACGTGTCCCTCTCTTCAATGGATCTCACAGACACTCTGATTTTCGCCTCATCAAACAAAACCTTTGTCAATTGACCAAACGTCTTGTTTGATTTCACGGAAAACGAGGTCTTGATGTGATTGGGAATGATCTGGTCGAACGCGTAAGAAACATCACCTTGGACGTTGAGAGTGAGCAGAGGCGGTTCAAAATATTCAAAATCAAGCTGCGCCTGTCTGAGATATCTCACTGCCTTGATCAATTCCCCATGAGGTCGCGGATCTAGCTGATCCAATTTATCTGTTGAAGCCAACTGACGTTCCAACTGATCAAGCTCCACTCTCAGCCTCTCTCTCAGTCTCTTTTCTCTCGAGACTTCGTCGGTAATTTCCATTCGCTTTTCGCTTATTTCTCGTTGACGATCGGTGGAGGAGGCTTGCTTGGCAGCCAATTCTTCAAAGAGGTCATCAGGCATCACTGTGATTTGGTTCATGTGCTGCTGATAACTTTCCACTGTTTCTCTAGCAGCCGTCAACATTGCCGTAATTTTATCTCTATTCCCTTGCATTTCCTCCAACACCTTCATCTCGAGGCGAATATCCTTTTCCTTTCCGTGGATAAGTCTCTCTAGATCCTCCTCCTCTTTCAGAAAACCTTCGACCCGGGATTTCAACTGTGTCAATTCACGCTCGTTTGTTGACGTTTCTTTGGTCACGTTGTTTAGCTCATTATAGAAGCTCTTAAATTGTTCGTTGAATGACTGCATCTGTCGCTCCATTGCTTTGATTTCCCTCTTGATTGCCGATCTCTCCGCCTTCAGTGTCTCCAATTTGAAAAATGGTTTCACCATTTGGGTCATTTTGATCTCCTGCTGGATCTTCAAGTATTCCTGATGTCTTTCTGCTCTCTTTTCCAATTCTGCACTTTTCTCTTTGAGAGTGTCTAGGAGCTGTATGCTGCTCTTCAATTCCGCCGACTGTGTTTCCACGGCGTTGTGCAACTTGATGAGCTCATTGTGTTGTTCAAGAAGACGCCCGTCTTGATATGACCTTTCGATCTCCATCAGAAGGTTTTCCGGCTTGAGATCTCCAAATTTTGACACTCTGTCCTGGGGTAAGAACTGACACAGGTTGTCCAATTGGATATTGAATTCCACCAACTCCTTTCTTATTTGTCTCTCTGTAAACCGTTCCGTAGCGCCGTCAATTGTCCAATAGGAGGCTACTCCTTTAGTTAAGGTTCTTCTGATCACCACTCCACCCTCTTTGTCATGGGCCTTGAGCTCCAACTCAATGTATCCGGCTGTTTCTCCTTCTCTGATGAATTGATCCACAGTCATCGACTCTTTGCCCAAATACGCCAGCTTTCCCGCAAGACCTAGACACACCGCACACACAAACGTTGACTTCCCCGTGCCGTTGGGTCCAATGATCAAGTTCATGTGGGGATCACAGTGGAACTCTGTCAAAGTGTACGACATGAAGTTGGCCAGCTTGCACCGTACGATGTTTCCCGGCTGAAAAGAGGCATAGTCAACACTATGGGACATCTTCTTCCTCTTGCGGGGTATCAAAGCACCCAAATCAATTGCCATTGCTGTAGATAAGGGGGAAGATGGTGAAGATGGAATCATCACCTAAAATTTAGCCTTCTTTATTCTTTGACATTTAAAGGATGGATTCCAATGGCCAAGGCAATAGGACGACACTAGCGGCGCCTATTCAGACGCTTGAACACATTGACGCGGATTTGACATACCGGCAGCGATTGAACAGGCCATTCAAGGTGATTCAGAATCTTCCGATTTCAACGGGACCGAATGCGCCGGATTATTCGACTTTAGCGCACCCTTTAAGCATTAAGGACAGCGGGGTAATATCCAATGCATTACTGGTGTCAAGATACAACTGGTGCCACCACATTTTCCGTGCTTACTGGACGAGAAAGGACCATTATTTGCCAACCAATGACACGAAGAAAAGAGATCGAACGGCCAAATTGTGCAGTGCAGAGATGAAGTGCGGCCCCCACACGTTTGAGGTGAAGCTCTTCATTCTTAAAGATGAGGAGGTGGAGAGGAAACACCTGGAGGAGCAGGAAAGGAAGCGAGAAGAACGGTTGAAAAGAAAACAGGAAAGAGAGGAGGCTGCAGCAAGGAGATTGAAGGAAGATCAGGAATTATTAAAGAAACAGAGTGCTGCTGGTCCGACAACCACTTTGACGGTGGTGAACGAGACCCCTGCCCCGACGGCAAGTGCAAAGGAAGTTAAAGTCAAAATGGAGACTAAACCACCTGGAAATGACCACAAGACCCAGATAACACCAGCAATAGAGGTTATTGTGCCAAAACAACCACCAAAGACTACTGCTGCACCGAAAATATTAAAGAAAACCCCCACGACGTCCACTAAAAAGACAACAAAGTCGATCATGTCGAATCCTGAGCAGGCCCAAATGATCAACAACCTCAATCTGCTGGCCAAAGCTGACCCTCACTTGAATACCCTAATGAAAAGAGTGGCGTCGGGGGGTGCCTCAGTGGAGCAAATATCGGAGTTCCAGAAGTACATCCAGAAGGCAAAAGATATGTCGAAAAGTAAGAAAACCCCTCAGGCAAAGACGGTTATCACGCCGGTAAGAAGTAGCACTAAGAAGGAGATTGAGGAAGACGCTAAAAAGAGGGACGAAGACCTTCTTAAAAGGGCAGAGGCGTTCAGGAAACAACAGGAGCAGACCAAGCTAGACAAACTGAAGGCTAAGGAGGAGAGAGAGAAGGAAAAATTGAGAATTAAACAGGAGAAGATCCAGTTGAGAGAACAAACGAAAAGGGAGCGTGAACACCTTAAAAAGATGGCCAAGGAGGAGCGTGAACGGTTGAAAACACTCAAAAAACAGCAGAGAGATATGGAAAGAGAACGAGACCAATTGGAGAAGATCGAACGTCGGATGGCCAAATTGAAGAACGAAGAGCATTTACAATTGCAATTACAACAGCAAACCGAGGATGAGGATATCTGGAATGACAAATTGACGATTTTCCAAGAGAGATACGCTCATAATGCCACACTCATTTTTGAATTCAATGAGAACGCCAGTGCGAGATTCTTTCTTCCGAAGGATGCTATCTTTGAGTTGATTGAAAATGAGCCTTCGAGCGACGCCGGGGTCAAACAGGAGGGCAAAACCAGAAGTCCGTACGTGACGCTGCTAGTATCGTTTTTGGTGATCCATAATCAAGCGGAGATTGAAGGTTGGGAGCGTCGTGTGCTGGAAAAGAAGAGGGCATCCGAGCAGACCGAAGAGGAGAAGAAAAAACGTAAGAAGAAGAAAGGTGGGTCCTGGACCGTGACCAAGAGAGTGACCCGTGCATCTAAGACGGCTGAAGTGGAGAGAGACATTGAGGAAAATTACAATGAGGAGGACGAGGATTTGGGGGTGAACCAGAACCGTCCATTGGAAACATATTCCTGTGTGACTATCACGCTAAGTAAGGTCCCGTTCAGATACGCCAATTTGATTGAAACAAGCGGGAACGATCTGGAAACTAGCAGAAAGAACATGGCGACGATTATGAGCAGGGGAAAGAGGTTACCACAGTCATGGATTTGGAATCAAGTGGACGGTATCAAGGACGAAATCTTGGGTGAGACTTTGAGGTTCAATTTGCAGCGCTTGGATTACATTAACGGTGGGGGCAAGTTGAAGGGTAAGTTGCTCACGAAGAAAATTCAGGAACTGGGAGAAGCCAAGAAGTGATGAGGTCTTTATTTCTTAGATGATATTGTGGCGAGCGGCCAACACATGACGGAAATCCACGAGCTGGGAGAAACCAAGTGATGACAGTAGAAAAGGGTCTTTCTTGTTATAAAGATGATATTGTATATTCTTAACATAGATATGAACGTGGGTCTTAGGAAATGACAGTATCCAGACTAATGAGACACTTATCGCCAGTCTATTCCTTTAAGCCTTTTTGGTACCAGCATTGACCCTCTTTCTTGGAGCCGGCAATGGAGAACCCGTGTTGGAGTCGTAGTTTTGTTGCAAGGTGGACTTGTCCAAGTAGACGTACTCGTTAACCTTGGCCGCAACACCACCTCTGACTCTTTTGACAACCTTGGACTTCTTGGACTTCTTTCTGTACACCTCGATGTAGAAGGCGATGAACAAGACCAAGTATGAGGAGATGATTGCGCAACCTGAGATGGTGGCTGTGGCCGTACCGGAGCAGGTCAAACACCCGGCCCACTCTGGCTTGATGTTCGACATCACCTTGATGTAGACGGCAAAGTAGATGAAGGACAAATCAATCACGAATTGGATGATTTGGAATCTGGTGACCCATTCCTTCCACCACACCCTGATGCCTCTGGCTGCTAAGAAGTAGTACCAGTACATGACCACATGAACAAACAAGTTAAGGGAGATAGGAACCCAGGAGATTGGGGTCGTACCCACCAACTGGGTGAAACAGAGCAGAGCCGTGGCCCCGTGGTGGTATGTGTGCAAAAATGTCAACTTTTTCTGCTTCAACACCAAGAAGACGGTATCAATGAATTCGAGGAACTTGGTCAAGTAGTTCATGTAATATAGAACCACCATTTCTCTTGTCCATGCTCTTTCGTCACAAATGGCATAAAACAGCCCGTGTCTCCAAATTTGTGGAAACAACTGCTCCAAAATCGATAGAAACAAGGTTAACGACAGAGTCGTCAAGAATAGGTTGTGCAACTGGAATAATCCGTTCAAAACAAACGGTTTCACCCCGAATTTGTTCAAGACAGCTCTACCGCCAAAAATGACCAAATAGTAAAGTGCGATGGCTGGTGCCACCTCTTGTAATGTGGACATGAAGGTCTCACCGGGAACGAACTCAAATTCAGACATGATGAACTTGCCATTCGAGAGAACCGCAAACATCTTCTCAACATATGGAAAGAGATAGAACCCAAATGGACGGTCCACAGTGAAGACGGGGAAGTAGAAGCCCATGATGATATTCAGAGGAATGAGTGCACGTGAAGTGGAGATCTTAAATTTAAATCGTTGAAACGCGGTACAGAATTTTCGCGTCGATGATGTCAACAGAACAAACGAAGATGAAGATGCTGAGCATAAGAATGCTCAGCAAGATGAACAAAGAAAGGAACGAAGTGTCTTCGTGAGTTGAGCTTAAAGGTGGGAAGGAAAATAAGTGATTGAAAAGAATATCTAGTGAAAAAATTGATTAGCAGTGAATTGTTTATTAGGAATTGACTCTGTATTAAGAACGGAAGAAATGCTGTGAGTTAGTCAGTGTGATTTAGATTCATTCTTGGATTTAACTTAGAAATAAGGATGGGGGAAATTTGAGACAAGAAAAGCTGTAATTGAAACACGGATTTGGTTTTTGGCCAATTAAATGGGATAAGCAACGGAGTTTATACCCTCGTAAGTGAGTTCCACGTGCAAATTTTGTTGGGAAGAATTACGTTATCAAGCACCAAGGGTCAGGAACATGGGTAGAAGAGCCCCAATTCCAGAAATTAAATGAACTTTAAATAGGACCACTTTGCCAGTGTTGAGACTTCTTTGAAGTTCAAGATGGGAGAATCAATGAACACAAGTATGTGCAAACACTCATGCGTTCTTGTTATTAATTTATATTTCACTATTTTGCCGCTCCTCTTCAGGTAATAAGTCATCTGTTTAGCTGCGCCCTTACACAGCGGTGCTGTTACCTTACACTGGGGAGATCTGTATATGTGTTACGTACTTTACGTAACGGTGCAATTGTACAAATGCAGTTTCTGGTTCAAGTAGCCATATACAAAAAAGAATAATTCACCTGAATGGTTTTTAGGATGGATTGGTTTGTTTTCTTTAAAGCTAGACTCATATTAAAGCAATAGAAATGCAGTCACTCCAGCATGAGCGGATGTGCACAAATGCGCTCAGCAAAGAAAATTAGGTAGGGATTGAAGTGAGTAAGTCACCAACTAGTAGTATCCAGAACATTGCATGTTAATCCATTACACATCAACGCACTTTCTTTCTCTTAGAGCAAAATTTTACTCTGACCTCAGTTTCACCGTCAATTGTGATTCAGCAAAATTGCATTCTTTTAAGCGGTGATGAATAAAAGTGAATACGTCGGTGGGTTTTATGGTGAAACACTGCTAGCAGTTTCGTCAATAATATCGGACAAAAGACTATCATATGAATATTTCCAGTGATATTGCACAAGGGATTTTTAAAACAACTTTTCACTAAGGTCTGATAATGGGCTTTGGATTCACCTGTTGCCCCATTCGCTCGTTCATTCTTTTGTATCTAGAAAAGTCAGCAAACCAATATACAATTAAGAGGAAGATTACTAGAATTGTATATTAGGATCCGAATCTGCTTCAGTGCTACCGCTACCGCTACTACCACACTAACGCAATCCCATCGATGGTCCGCCTCCGTCGAATCTTTGCTGATACTGATCTTGAAGGCTTGATGGAGGTGGATACTTATTATATTGGTATTTTTGACCCTGAGGGTATGGCGCAGAATGGAATCCCATGCCGTATTGTTGTGGTTGTTGCTGTTGAGGGCCCTGCTGGTACCTCATGTGATTAGAGTTTTGACGGTAATGGTGAGGATAGAATGGTTGGGATGAAACCTGTGGAGGATACCCCTGGGGTCCTATTTGATTGTAACGTCTGTCGTATGCGTGTCTAGGTTGCGGAAAAGTGGGTGAATTTGGTGATCTGGCAAATTGGTGTTGCTGACCGTACTGGTTCATGAAGGGAGAATTACCCTGGTTGACGGGCTTAAGAGAATGCTGTGTGTCCTGATAATATCGCTGATCCTGGATATAACCTGGGATTTGATGGTACAGCTGTTCTCGTTGTGGCTCATGCTGGTGATTATTATACTGATCCGGGCGCAGCATATGACTGTGACCCTGACCCTGCTCCAGAGCTGGGGGATCCGGCAGCAATGCCTTGGGCGATTTGCTAGACTTGAGGTTCTTTCTTGATGGCAGGGATGCTGATCTCATGAGGTTGTCCAGAATGTCCTTCTTCTTATCCATGTTGGGCATTGTGGGCACGTTTGGAACCGTTGATGCGGAGGTGTTGGAGGAAGTGGAATTTGTGTGTGAATGTCCACTTCTTTCACGGTAGGGGTGTCTGAGAGGGGAGTACATCATTGTACTATGCATGATGTCTTTTGGTGTGGTGGAGATTGGAGACCCGTTAGTGGGAGTTGCGTCGAAGAACTGCTTTGTTGGAGTTGCCAGCAGATCCACATCAATCTCTTCCCCTTCGCTTCCCTGTTCGCCCTCATCCGAAGATACGATTGACGTCATTCTTGATTCGTTGTCCAATAGATCATCTAAATGGATTGATCTCACCTGATCACGTGTCACGTAAACCGATTTGTTGGGGGTCACCGAGTTGACCGTCACATCGCCATCCTCCAATGCCCGGCTTATAACAGAACTCTTTTCCCTCACTGGAGTACCAATTGATTTCAGTGATTTGAACTGATTGGCCGGTTTCGAATTTGTGATCTGGGTGTTGACTTTTCTCTCCGATTTCACAATGTGGACTGTTTTTTCCGAGGACATTGATGTGTTGGGGGTTTGAATCTCGTAATCCCATTCGTCGTCTCCTAACTGGAGTTTATCGAGGAGCCTCGAGTGGATAGACGCCGTTTCAAACGAATCTCCCATTAGGTCCCCATTACAGTCCTGATCTTTCGTTTCGTTCACAACTTTTCCATCATTGATGTCTCTGGAATGGCTTCGCACGTGGAGAGCTGCCGGTACGGTGAATTTACCGAATTTCATTACTAGAAGCGTGTTTTGATGATCTTTCCTTTTCTGAAACGAGAGAGTTGTTAGCTACTTATGCTCATGGGCTCAGCACGGCACACACTCGATATTTTTAGATCTGGAAATGGGAGGGTTGGTGGTAGGAGTTGGTGGTAGGATTTGGGCCGTATCCAAGGTGATGTGTGACAAATGGCCCAATGACTACACTTGGACGCGTAACCGTTCGTGCTCTTGCTTTGGTATGGAACTTTTAAACTTTACTTTATAAATGATAACAATCACCACTTGTATTGAATCTGGTAGCCGTCGTCTGGCATTGGTCTTTCTTCAGGCAATTCAAATCTGCCCTTTTCTTCCATCGTTCTCATTTGTATGATATGGAGAAGATCGTTCATCACGGTCAAGATTGGAGCTTCGACACCGTTCTCCTTGGCGATCTTCAACGCGTTACCAACAATGATATTGTATTCCGTGTATTGACCCTTTCTCACGTCAATCAACATCGATGGAGGGTAGTAGTCCTCGTCGGAGTTGATCATGATATCGATGATCTCTCTTGGGAGGTCCACACCCTCCGATTTGGCAATGGCACGCACCTCCTCCATGGCTGGAATCACAAGCGACTTGTAACCGCCAAACACCTGGAGACGACCGGAGTCCACGTTGGTGATGGCACAGGCCGTGTTGATGGCTGCATTGTACACCAACTTTCTCCATCTGATGAATTGGACGTCTTCGTCGTACTTGGCCTTGTTGATGTCGTTGCGGTAGATTTCATGGAACTTCTTGGCTGATTCTTGCTGTGGTTCCAAAGGAAGCTTGTGGTTGATGAAGGCACCAAAAGAAACACCATCAGGACCCACCTGCTTCACCAAGTCCCCATATAACGTGGACCCAATAATGGTGACACCGGAGATGACGTGGTTTTCTGGGAAGGCGGCAAAGATGTCTCTTTCGATCCCAACACCGTTCTCAAGAAGAACGATGGCGGCCCCAGGAGTGACCACCGGTCTGATAATCTCCTCAATTGGGGAAATGTCAGGGATGTTCTTTGTAGTCACGACAATGAAATCGAAGGGACCGAACTTGGCACCAGCTTCTTCCACCGATTTCACCACGTGGGTTGGCTTGAAGGAATCAACTTTGCCATAGTCCACAGATTCGATCTTGAACCCGGTCGTGGTGAGAACGTCATAGCTGGATCTGGCAACAACCGTCACTTCGGCCTTACCGTTTGATTGAAGAGTGTATGAGGCAATTGAGCCAACACCACCCATTCCAACAAGCAACACTTTAGATTTAGACATGATTTATAAGAAAAAAATAGTGAAGATGGGAAAAGAAGTCCAGAAGCTCTAGAGGTGCTACTGAGTTGGCCGCCTTTAAATACCAATCTGTGATGGAAATTTATCAGCCTGAGCGTGATTAGCGCCATCTGTGTACCGATTAGGAAATTTCCGCAAAACATCCACTGAAGTGGTGGATAGGATCCGGGAATTTGTCCGAAGAGATCATCTTCCAGTTGATAGAAGTAAAGCCTACATAATAGTGTTTTCCTAGCACGTTTAGCGTCTTTTCAAGACCCAGAAAATAATAAAATTATAAAAAAACTTGAAACTAGTTTCATTATAAAGCCCGAAGAAGGGCCATCATGATTGAAAGGAAAATTGTTACTGTAACTACATCACACACACCATGATATGCACCCAAGTATCGACTTACTGGGAACTTTTTCGTCCTCCTGATCGCGAATTTGGACTTTTTCATACTTGGTGTATCATATCATCAACAACAACAATTGTTTAGCAATGGCTAGAGTGAAGACCCCGGCGAAGAAGACAGGAAGCAAAAAAAAGCCCACCAAGGTAATCCGGATGGTGAAACCCCCTCCATCAAGTGAGGAGGAAGACGAGGGAATTTACAGCACTCAAGAGGAAGTGTCCAGTAGGGCCAGCAAAACTAAGGCTAGAAGTAAGACAGCGTCGTCGGGGTTGTTACAGAACAAGCCTGGGGATCCACTGCCAGTGGAAAAGAAGAAGAGAAGAGCCAAAATTGGCCAATCAGCTCTAAGAGAAATCAGACGGTTCCAGAAGTCCACAGACCTTTTGATTAGAAAATTACCATTTGCCAGACTAGTGAGGGAGATAGTCCAGAGTGAATTTGGTTTAGACTCCGACTACAAGTGGCAATCCATTGCCATCATGGCCCTGCAGGAGGCCAGTGAGGCATACCTAGTGCATTTGTTGGAGGACACCAATTTGTGTGCAATCCATGCGAAGAGAGTGACAATCATGCAGAAGGATATCCATTTGGCTAGGAGATTGAGGGGTGAGTGAGTTATTGGTAGGAGGCAATCGAGCTGCCTGTGAAGTTTGAAGAGGCGAGCATTGTATTGCTTTGTATTTTATGTAAATTCTGTTCTTGTTAGGTTTAAGGCGGTGTGTAGGGTAAATTTAAGCGGGCAGTGGTCCAAATTGGACGTCATGATCTTGCTTGTGGCTCAATTGCAAAAGAAAACGGGATGTCATCTAATTTTGCTTTCTTCCAATGTTTAGAACTTGTGATTGCCTATTTAACACCATCAGATCTAATTTCCAAATTTACCCTGATCTTCCATTGGCCAATATCAAGTCCTTTCACTTGTTCACCAAAGGGTCGATTGACAGTAAGATATACGGCTGGCACAATCATGGACAAATTGCTCCGATGGATTAATTTAAAAGCCATACCAATATCATTTCATCTCCATCTCATAGAAACAATATTTAGCTGTATAATTCATAGTAGGTGTTGCGACCCTTGTAATTTTTTACCTCCGATTAGATCATATAGCGTGCAATTAAGCTGATCCGGTGAAAACTCAGCGCATGGAATTCTAACAAGAGCATCTTTCATAAATCCTGATTTCATGCAAATGAACCTTCTAACTTGAAAATTAGGGTCTGCGTAACATTGCAAGGCATTCAGATGATTAACAGCCAATACCACATCTGTAATCGTTAAATAGATATCTGGGACCCATAGAACGCCCCTAGAATGTGCTTCGCTTAATCATCTGCCATTGTATCTTAATCTCCCACTTTTCACATATACTTTACATATGTATTCTACGGTAAATTGCTCATTATGGTCTGTATTATCGTGGAAAAAGCCTGCATCTGATTTCAACCATGTAACCCTCAAGGTCTGTCGATAGTCACTGCAATACCACCACGTGCTTCCACCACTCCTCTATAGCTTATACCCCCAAATACCTCTTGGACCTTCCTCCTGGTAGGCAGACCAATTCAGCGAAAATCCGTTGTTGACACTGGAGAAGACCTGCTTTGAGACAACCTGGGCGCCCAAAAAGGAGCAATCTTCCATACCCTGCTTCTTCCAGTATATGAAATAATCCGGCTTTGCCACCATTCTGATGTGCTTTGGCACCTGCTTGAGGTTTGCCTCCTCAGTTTCCACAATGTTGTTTCTGAACTGGTTTTGGGAGACATCCTTCTGGGGGGTGGTTTTGGCCACCGTCACCAGATATCTTTCCGCGAGATGGAAGAGGATCGTTTCTTTCAATCCTGGGATCTTGGTCGTCTTACCGGAGAAGATGATGTTTTCGTAGCATTCCTCTCTTTTGCGGGGGTCTGGGATCTTTTCCAATCCCCAGTAGATTGCCCTTGTTATTGAGTCCACCAGAGCCTTGCAACCCTGGAAACGTTCCTTGCCCACCTCGACCGTCTTGCCATTGGAATCGAGAAACGTGTTTCTTTCCAGCTCCGAGTTGGGACGCTCACTGGCGGTGGCTTTTGGCTTTGTGGATTCAAGAATCTCCCTTGTGGATTTGTCGCTCGTGACAATCGAGGCAATGTCGAGCACACCTTCGTCGTCGTCCTCCCCAACAGGCTTGCCTGTCACCTCCATGAGGGCCTCAGTGCCGAAGAAGGAGTTTTTGGCGTCCTCCTCACTGAGACATTCGAAGATCGCCGATCTCTTGAGGTCTTCGATCTGGTCCTTCGCCAATTGGGGCAACATGCTCTGGAGGGATTGATTGATCGACTGACCACCCTTAGGAGCCACCACTGACGCCTGGTGGAACACCTCATAGTCGACAATCGGCACAATCTCCGTCTTCGTGTCTCCGATGTCCACCACCAAGGCGTTGGGATACGACCCATGGGAAAACATTGCGCAGAGGGCCAACGGGACGATGGCAAAGTCGTGGATTCCTATCACCTCGAACGCATACTGGACCAGTTTCTCAACCACCAAAGGTTGCCATTTGATCGAGCCCTGCACCATTAAAAGATGGATCTGATCTCTCGAAATCTCCTGAGGAACAAAGGAGTTAACAACCGACTTTACCAGGAACTGGACTGCACCCGGATCCACAATGCGTCCACCAACAATTGGCCTAACGTGGTCCTGTGTCTGAGTCATTGTATATCCACCCTTATTCCTGTAAACAAGCGTGGGAATCGCATGCGAGGGCAAAGAGATGGGATCCTCCACCCCCCACTTCACGAGGGTTGTGGCGTCCCCCAGCTGAATAATGAGCGTGTTGTTCGAGGGTGCCATTGGGGTATAAAAGGGTGTAAACACCCGGGGTCTAAAATTTTTTCCACTTCACTCTCTTTTCTCATACTTACCATGGGGAGACACGGGAGATCACGAAGTCCACTGTGTCACCCTGGAGGTCATGGGCACTGCACATACCAGCCGGGGCCTCCAGGACCCAGCTCTGTCTGGACCCCCCAATTTTTTCCATCATTGTAGCTTACTTTATGGCTTTGCCAGAGGTACACAAACTATGTAGAGACAACCGCGTTGTAGACGTGTTGCATTAACGTCCGAAGGGGCACGTCGTCCGTCAACACCGACACCCCACCGTCGTTGGTTGGGTTCAACTTGGACATGAGAAAACGTGCCTGGGACCCGCCTTCCTCGGTGTCAATGAACCGAGGAAGTGGAAACCGGTCGACGAGAAGGTCCGCTGCGTCCTGGCGTGGCAGATCGAAGAAATCTTTTAGGTAGGAGTATTCTTCCTGGTGGGCGTAGCCGCCCCTGCGCCACTCTGCCACGGTGGACCCGTAGTAGATCAGTATATGGTAGAAGGTGTCGAGGAGCAGAATTCTATCGGGCTGGATGGAGGCCGCATCCAAGAGCACCGGCTCAGGCTCACCCTCCACGGTGTAGCTGGTGAGAGTGGGCTGGATCATCACGAGACAGTTGGTACAATCCTCAACTAGCAAGCAGTGTCTGTAGTAGCAGGATTCGTCTGGGGACGAGTTGAAGATCTGGATTAAGGGCGATCTTCTGAGATAGTATGTGAATTGAGGAAGCAGGTTCATACAGGAGGGCACCTGGACGGAGTGGGGATCGCCCTTGTTGTACCGTGCGAAGCATTGCAACGTCTTGACCAAGCGCTCATCGCAGAACCGCTTCACAACCTCCCTCGGCGCGACCTTGTTGCTGGTCAAGGCATCCACCGCCTCTCTGGCAGTGGCTACAATGGCCGCCTCCTGGTCAAAGTGGCTACTCACAGTGGCCATATCGCCAATGCTCTGGACCACCTGTCTTTGGCAGGTTGTGACATGGACGCGCTTACTGCCGTCCATGTGCTGATACGTTGTAATGAACTGAAAGACAGCAAAAGAGGATTCAAGCACATCATTGGCCAATTGGTAGAGAAGTGTGTATGTGGAATGGTCTCCCAGAGCACCTAGCTTCCAGCAGTTGGTTTTGCCCTTGATGACTCTGCCCTGACCGACCATCGTGTTGACCTCGAGCCCGATGCTGGTCTTGATCTCCAGAACACCGTTAGTAGCCACCTGGTTGGTCAGGAAACGCTGGAGAGATTGCTTGAAGATGGCAGATGTGAACGAGTCGCTTTGCACAAGAACACCCCCCGTGGAGTTTATGAGCGTCTCCATCTCGCTCAACCCCACCTGATCGTAGCAACCGACAAAGATGTCTATCGTAAACCCCGACTGCAATGCAGTGTGCGCCAGCTGGTCGTAGAATTCTTTGGCCTCAGAAAACCTCTTCTTGGCCTTGCTGTCATTCTGCAAGTCATGGTGGGACCTCAACGGATCCTTGAAGGGAATCCCAACAATCCCACCGTCGCCCACTGTGGGCGGCCCCCCAATGAAGGTGATGATGTGGCCGCCTTGGTCCCTGGGGTAGAGCAGAGACAAGAGCTGGACCGCAATGTTCAACGCCGTACCCGTGGCTTTCTCTCTTCTGTGGTACTTGGCAGGAACAAACCCGTCGGGCTTGAGCCTCTCAATGAACTGCGTTAGATTGTACCGATGATACTCCAAATCCTGGACGATCCCCGAGTGTTTGTTGACAACGCCCTTCTGCTTGGGGTTCACCAAGTTCAATTGAACACCAATTTGATCCTTTGTGTAGCTCTTAGCCCCATTAAACGTGAAGCTTCTGAAGTTCTCAACGTGGCCCATATGGTACACATTCACATGCTTGCCAAACGTTATCACACCAACGGAGCACCCGGGAGGCAACTGATCCAACGTCGACAAAATCGATTCCTTGAGTGTGTCCAATTCGTCCGATTCAATACCCAAGTCAATCACGAATAAATAGACCGGCACTGTAGGTTGCTGCTGGCCATTGATTGGAAGCAAATATTCCAAATCCATGCCTGTAGTGGCATCAATAGCATATTGCAGACTCTGCAAGTTGTTTGCCGGGACCATATTTCTAGCCAAACAGAAGGAACATCCCCACGTGCCACCATTGCCGTCCAAAACACAGTACGGATTGATTATCCCATTGCAAGTTGAGCAGGCTACGGGAAACGCTTCCAAGACCATCTGGTCTTCTTTGGGCCTCAACGGTTGGTAGTGGCACGCCTGTTTTGCACCCAACTGGGATTCCTGTTGCTTCGACCTCGGCAACACATTATATACAAATCGCAACCCCGAGGAATCCTCCAAGGCCTCAAAATCCGCTTGCATATACCTAAATACCCGTTCAACCAAGAGTTTAAAAATTTCACCCTCTCTTTTGATGTAAACATTGGAATGAAGGTGGCTACGGTGGACTCCATAGAAGGGTTGATGGAGTCTCTGCAGTTGGATTCATCTACCAGGGTGCTACTGGTGGACCAGCCTCTGGAAAAACTTAAAACAGCCTCCATGAGCCCCAAAAGATGGCGCTTTTACACACACAAATGCACTATGGTGAAGCTCAGGGCCAATGGAAGACTAAAACCACTATTAGGCGCTCTAACACGAGAAATACATTTGGCAAAGACGGGGGGATGTTCTGGATCTGGTGCTGAAGTTAAGGCCAAACTTATTCTTCATGGCTTTTTGACATTAGTCATGAACTTCTATTCGGATCAAGTGGACAGAACGCGGTTAAATTACGAGATTCTTAACACAAGACTGGTGTATCTTTTGTTGGACAAGTTGAACCAGTTGGGTGCCTTCTATGATGTGGTTCTAGCAGATACAGCTGGTGCATGGTCAATCACACCTAATGTGTATTTACCGACGAATGGAAGCTTGGAATGGAGTGATTTGATGCTGTACTTGAGGAATCCGGATGTTGGAGAGAATTTTCAAAGCATGGAGGTGATATTAAGTGGGTTCATTGCAGAAGAACGGGTAGACGACACAGCAAACGAATCAGCAAACGAACGCAGCGAGTTTGCTAGTCAGTGTATCCAGTTAATTAGTGATTGAATGATCTACTATAGATCCTAATCACATGCTACGGAAGATACGTGATACGCCATGCTATTGATGCTGAGTTTATTGCGTGGTCGTAGAATATGTGCTGAGCAAACAACTAACCACCTTTACTGAACTTGTGATTGAATATACCCGGCGAGCTGAAGGACCTCAGGGTTCCGAAAAGAGCCCAAATACGAATCCCTTGTTCATACCCATAGAAATGCCAAATTAAGGATGAAATTAAGGATCACGTGTCACATATAGCTCCGTTCAATTGGTAGGAGGTTATATATTATTCAACGACTTTTTGATCGATTTGGTCTTAGTCACAAGTCCGTATTATTGGGATATTTCCACTAGTTTGCAACTGATCAATTAAGCACTGAAGTTGATGGCATAATATTTTATGTTTCTACTCAAATACCCACTGAAAGGGGTAATGTCCACCAATTTCAATGGTTTTGCCACCATTTTCCATTTTAATGTCATTATTTTACCTCAGGAAGAAATAGGGTGATTTGACTTGCGCACGTGATCAAACGGAAGGAATTGATTTGACCTGCACACGTATGCAGGAGAGTGATTTCGCGTTACTCGTGATGATCGCGTTAGAATATGTGATCAGTGACCCAAGAATTCCAGTTATTAGGCCTGCTCATCACGGAGAGCTGCTCGTATCATTAATTAGAGACGCAACTCGATGTGGCCTGTTTTTCCATATGCTGAGCAGCTTCGGAGTTGACCAAGATGAATTTTAAGTCGGATGATCTTCTTCGTTCCTTTCGCATGTTCTTTGCCCAAAGTTTCTTCCTTGCTTAATTTTAACCATAATATATCTTTGCTAATGGCATCAAGTCAAAGAATTCTCAAGATCACTCAAACACTCCAATTTTGGAAAACCACCAAATCAAGGGATCAGTTCGTCAACTTTCGGGAGGAGAGACACCGAATCGACAATCAGAGGGCAATTAGAATGGGTCAGTCAGTTTACACCTCTGGCAATTGTTATGCCTATTCCCAGTACATGTTCAGCCCTTGGGGGGTTTGATGGGATTGCCATTTAGAATTTATAACGTTTAATGTAACTAATTTCATAAAGGATGTGAAGGTACGGATTCTGAAGTACAAGAGTATCTTTTAATAGGGCTCACTACGGAAATTCATGAGTTGAGTAAATGGCCAGATCTGATGGTTCCAAACAGCTTTTCAAGATGTCGTTGGAATTGCTCAGGGTTTTGCTTAATATTGGCAGCTATATAGGATTATATTGGTAGGATCCACAGATATCACATACTTCGCACAATTGCATTGAATATTTCCACTCCAGTTATCCTGATAATGGTGCAAAATTACCTAATTATAATTGTTTGTGCCAGTGCAGGCAGCTTTAATATATCCAATAATCACTATAGAAGGTTGATATCTTAGTAGCTCAAAAAGAAATTCCCTTTGCTAGGGCGTTGTGAAAAGATTACTAATAGACTGGGGTTAATGAAAACGTTGGTCAACTTTTGGATCCATGAGCAACGCACATGCTGGCCACTCTAAACTGTGGTATTGCAACATATGAATTAATCACCTGTTATATCACAAGATGTAACCTAATTTTACACGCTGCGTTCATCTCATCAAACCATGTACCCACCTGACTATCTGCACACATGCTACTCTCGCTAGTCACTAAAAGAGAAATTAGACAAAGATAAACAATATAGGTCAGCGCCTCAAATAGGCGTTTGCCGAGCCGGTTTGATTGGACTGGAGAATAGTGCTAAACGGCTGATCTTGTTGTGTTGTAGGAGATATACTCAGACTTCCAATGTCCGGATAAGCGTTGATAAATTCGGCAATTGTGGAGTCTTCTGGCTTGGGAGCGATGTCATTGATCATAGACTGGTATATTTCCAAACTGGAGTCCATGTTAGATTTCACAGACTCCAATTCCATCAATTTCAACCTGTGCAAGTCCATCACCTTCTTGAACCCGCCCTTCATTTGATCGATCTGTTGGATCTTCGATGGAAACTGATTCTCAAGTAGAATAGACTCAAACTGCTGTGAGGTCATTGGGGTTGTTTTCAACTTCTTGTTCAAATCGAGTAATTTCGACAGAGTGATCTCGATGTCAAATGACTTGTCCAACATCTCCACCAACGCGCGGAGATCGCCCTGGGTTGTTTTTGGGACCGTCTTGACGTAGTTGATTGGAACAATTCCCGCCTCACCGTGCAAGCAGCCCCTCAACCAGTCTCCATTGATTCTTTCCACAACCGTGATGATATCGCCCTTTGCAAAGGAGAGCGTGTCCTCATCCGCAGAGGTTAGATCGTACAACGCCATCACCTTCTCAGGTCCGTTCAAGTCCTCGCAAAGGAGGGTTTGCAACAAACTGGAGCCACCCGAATGCTGAGGACTGATCGGCGGTCTGATGGTGGAATTGGTGTTCAATGGACCGACTTGTGGTGGTGCCGGTTGCACTGGCGCTTGATACTGGACGGGAGATGGCTGGAGTTGAACGGGGTCGATCTGAACTGCTGGAACTGTCATCTGGGCTGCATTTGACAATCTCTGAGCCAATGGCGGTTGAATTGGCTGGACTGGAGGTTGAACCGGCGGTCTCCCCCCAGGAACAGAATCCTTCAACGACAGTGCAATTGCCTGTCTCAACTCCTCGTCCTCTTCCCACCTCTGGGGAACAGGCGGTGGCAACATGTGTTTGTTGCCACCGTCGATTTCTCCGATTGCCTGCTGGGTCAAGTCGGGATATCTCATTCTGAGGGAGTCAAAGGCTTCCAGCATGGCCGAGAGGCTCTCGTCACCCTTAAAACTCTGCGATAGCTTGTACATTTCCTTCACAACTTGATATTTCACGCTGATATGCATTCGATTATCATCGAATATTGGCATGAGGTTCTCTGAAATGAACGTGGCTTCTCCAATGTGGGACTTCATCCGGGCCCCGCAGTTCTCCGCCATGAAGTCCAGCAAAGTTATTGTTCGGAGAAGAGTATTGGCATTAGACGACTGCAATTTCACCTTTACCAGACGAAGAGATTCCGGGATGTTGGTCGACGGATTGGCGTTGATCATTTCAACTGCATCAAGTAGTCCCCCATAGTCGTCCTCAGCAAGATCTGCAGAGGTCACTCTGTCTATGATGGCCTGGAGAGACATGATTTACGTAATGAACCTGGTAACGAAAATAAAAGCCACTTTTAAGAGATCCATTAGTGTGGAGAGAAATTGGAAAAAGGAGGTAATTTACTAAAACAAAAGAGAAAAAATCATTCACCTTGCAGGCTGAAATTTTCTCATCACAACGGTATTATTTAAGTCACAATATGTGTCGTCATTAATGAACTATCACCATCCATCTAAATTACTCAGCATTTAAATTGGTCATATACCCTTATTTTCATTAATTTTAGCCATGTCACCGAGAAAAAAAAGCAGTATATCCACTAAAATCGTTGAACCAATTGGACGAGTTATTGGACGCTGAAAGACCGAAACGGATCCAGAAATTGACCCTCTCCGGAGGCTATTTTAGAAATCACTATATTTTTTCACTCTTCCGTTATGACTCTGACTGTTCATCGAATGTCCGCTAGGAGAACCCCAGTCATGCCAAACTTCGGCACATCACCAGAGGACTCCTCTGGGATTGTATCCCTGCAGGAGGCAGCGAAGTCGGAGATTGTGGCCGACTTTACAAACGAAAATGACATTTCTCTTCAGGTGTACAAGATGTATAACAATCCAGGAGAGTCAACAGCCAACCAACAGCGAACCCTCAATTTCTCGTGGAGCATGAATTCATTGAATACGCTGAACACGGTGAACACAATGAATACGATGAAAAGGTCTCGAAAACCCTCTTTCAATGATGAGATTATAGACTTCTCATCATTGAGAAGACCCAAGCTACAGAAGGCCAATAGCGGAATATCACTGCTACCCAATAACACCGGAGATTCACCCACTCTCAGCAACGAATTTGATTACATCGACCACATTAAAAGGATATCGAAGCAGGAATACGGCGTGAATTTGGAAACCCCAACGGTGGACCAGATCGATGGTCTGGATTTCACCAGTCTGGTGGACCCCTTGTCCGATCTTACCACCAGCAACATCTTTAACTCCCAGGTAAACAGCCTTGGCACCCAACGCAACTCTCAACTGAACCAGATACAACAGGTCCAACCCATAGTGAAATCCCAGTTAAGTCAGTCAATAACAGCCTCAGAGGGCCTGACTAAGTCGACAGAGGCTCTTAAGAGTTACCCGAGGAATGGAAACAATCAGAAGGCAACCGAAGTTACTGACGACTTCAATTTCGCCTCATTTATTAATAGTCAACACACGAGAAACCCCAATGACCACGACTTGCAGCTTTCGTCCTCAGTAGGAATTTCGATGGGCGACCAATCAATAGATATAGACCAGTACATCAACTCGCTAGAGCAATCGTTGAAAAACGTAGATGTGCTGCCACCATCGAATATTCCCAAACGATCTGCATCCCAGGGTCCGCCCCTGGGCCATTTCAGCGGCTTACCAACTTCTGCATCATCAATGATGTCCATTCAGCCCTCCAAGGTGATCTCGAGGCCGTCAAGTCGATCACAATCCCTCCAGCCTACAACTAAAACCAGATCATTAGACACCATCTCACAACTGCATCTCCAGGAACCTGTCATTCCAGCAACGACATCGATTCCATTCAAGCCAAAAAATGACGGTGCAGATCACGTCTGTGACAACTGTTTTACCACTTCTACTCCTCTATGGAGAAAAACCAATGATAACAGACTACTCTGCAATGCGTGCGGTTTATTCTTCAAATTACACGGGGTGGTGAGACCTCCGTCAACTTTCCAAGGTAGGTCCAAGGCCCCTGTTATTCAGACCTCTGTTGAATCGGAGCGTTCGCAAGTTGTCGTGGCTGATTTGGGAGGGCAATTTCAGCAGGATCTGACTCAGATGGGGGAGACATTAGGCGGGGAGGATCTGGATTGGTTGAAGTTTGACCTATAGTTGAAGAAGCAATTCGACCAACATTGGCCACATTTAGCTCCAGAAAGTGCTCTAAGGGGATCACCTTCACCGGAACCAAAACTTCATAGGGTCTCACCTCACATTAGATCACTTTTCCTCGGTTCACACCATTTTAGTCATTCCACTGGCTGTGTCAAAACTTAGGAGCAGCCATTGTCACCCACTAGTGGGTAAGTCACATATGGCACTCATCCCTGGAGTGATTACCGCTATTCAGAACGTTGGCAAACAGAGCCATTCGTAAAACTTCTATTCGGCCAAGATTCCTGATCCGCTTATAATCCAATCTTCTTTTTATATACCTCCTTGACGATTGAATGGCAACCTCTTCATCGATTATTCACATTTTAATATACAATTTGTCTAAGTCCGCTGAGCATGCTGAGCTTTACATCCCAATTGGGAATTGCCACGTAAAAAATCACCACCACAATCGACGTGTCTTTTTAGATACATTTGACAGTGATGAGGATCTTATACCTGACGTTTCTTCTGTCCACATGGTTCATGACATTGGTTTTAGCAGGAAGAGATTTCTACGAAATTTTGGGGGTTCCACGTAATGCCAATGACAAGGAAATCAAGGCCGCCTACAGACAGTTGAGTAAGAAGTACCATCCTGATAAGAACATTGGGGATGAATCCGCACAGGCTAAGTTTATGGAAATTGGTGGGGCTTATGAGGTCTTGATTGACGAAGAAAAGAGAAAGATTTATGATCAATTTGGCGAAGAAGGTCTCCAAAATGGAGGACCAAGGCCTCAGGGAGGATTTGCGGACATGTTCCAGCAGTTCTTCGGTGGACAACAACCCGGAGGACAAAATGGTGGCAGACCAAAGGCGCAGGCAATTGCTGTGGGTGTGGGCGCCACCCTAAAGGATTATTTCAATGGTGCTGAGAATGACATTGCAATCGTGATGACCGAGACCTGTGGTCATTGTAACGGTACAGGATCAAACGATGGAAAGGTTCATAAGTGTGGTCAATGTAGAGGTAAAGGTAGAATACGTCAAAATAGACAATTAGGCCACGGTATGGTGCAGCAATTTGAATTGCCATGTCAAAGATGTGGTGGATCAGGTAAGCAGATCAAGACACATTGTAAGGTGTGTCACGGGAAGACCGTCGTTGAAGCTGAAAAGGTGATATCAGTTCACATTGCTCCGGGTACCGCACAGGGCCATAAGGAGATTTTAGTTGGTCAGGGTGCAACAATGCCAAACGTGGAAGCGGGAGACTTGCACATCATTTACCAAGAGGATCCAAGCGGAAATTTGGGCTACAGAAGGGTGGGAAACAACCTTTATCGTACAGAAGTGATTTCCCTTAAGGAATCGCTCTACGGAGGCTGGTCGAGAAACATCGCCTTTTTGGATAACTACAATTCGGAACTGATTCTTAGTAAGGAGGCGGGCGAATTAACCCCAGACGCATTTGTCGAACATATTAGAGGAAAGGGTATGCCACTAATTGAGGATCCCGATGAATTCGGTGATCTCTACGTGGATTACAGGGTTGTTTACCCCTTGGGTATGGGCCATAAGAAGTTCACGGAAATGTTCTCCAGGGATGAACTTTAGAAGTATATTCATTGTATAAATAATTGATACATCATGAAAGATCTCTTGCAGTCTTGATTTGGCGGATTATATCGTCTCGATGCGGGCTGTCGGTAAACAGCGCCTCAATAAGTCCCACTAATTCCCATGTTTCCAATTCAAAAAAGAAGCCATCATTGAATTTCTCCATAAGTTCTCTCATATTCGAAGCCAGTATGCACTTGATTTGCTCCAGCTTATTGAACGATTGGATTCCAGTAAGAGAAGAGGACGGAAATTGAGAAATGACCTCATTGATCAACCCCTCAAATTGCTTTGATTCCTCACTGGTGATGTCATTTCTCAATAGAAGCTTTTCACATAGCAAATTCAACGTCTGAAAAGCGATGGTGATATTCCACTTCTTGACTAATTCGGTGTTGAATTCTTTTAATTGATCGAGGTTTGTTAACACTTCATGTATTGAATTGGAGAATCTGATGGTGAATTCCATCAAAGGACCCTTGATACCTCTCAAGCCATCAAACCAAATCTTGTCATTGTATTCATCAACCAATGTTTTAATTTGATAAAACATCTCTTCAAAGTGGTTGTTTATAAAGCGGGAAGCCAGTTTGAAGTTTCCTGTCAAATCAACACCGTATTGTAGATAACAACCTTCCGCCACCTTTGTGAAATCGTTATAAAACAAAAGTGGGTTGGTATATGCGTGGGAGACGCAGGGTTGGATCATCATGAACATCCCTGACATTATCTTCTTCAAGTTCTTCTTGAATATATCTGTGAGAGTAGCCAGTTTCTCGTCTGGGATCAATCCCTTGAAAGAGTCCAATCGTGCGTAGTAATCATCCAAATATGAATTGATTAGCAGGGGGATCCCAGAGAACTTGTAGGCCGCCACAATCGGCGTAGGGTTCTCCTCTATTTTCAAGTCCGGTTCCTCACCTCCCCAAGCATCCCATCCATCATCCAAATCATCTTTTGCTTTCTCGGTGGCCTCTTCTAGGTTCAGATCAATTTCTTCCTTCCATGCATCTGCATCCTCGTCGTCATCCAAATTCACGTCAATTTCTGCATTCCAGGCATCATTATTCTCGTCTCCAGAATCGTTCCATGCTTCATCCCAATCAGAGGTTGATTGCTTTTGAAGGGAAGGTAAGGCCTTTTCATCATCATCCTTCTCTAATCCATTGTCTAGTTTTGAAACCTTATTAAACTCTTTTGTTGTTAATTCACCCATTTGAGTGGAATATTCTCCTCTCCATAGACCTCTAACAAACACTTTGAAGTCATCTAAAGTCAAATTGACTAAGTTGTTCACCCAAAATGTTGGCAAATCATCGACCCAAAATTCTAAATCTATTGAATCCGACCATTCGGTCAATAGCCCTGAGATTCGATTGAGGGTGTCAATACAATCTGAGTGAGTCCCCTGATCTGAGTTCAACTTAAAGAGAATCAGTTGATGTATGTTTGCAGAGGAAAAAAGCTGTTCCTTCAGCTCCTTAACGAGCAATCTGCTCAGGTCCAATTTTAAGTGTTGGTAGATGTCAGCCTTTGGTTTGTCAGCAATAATCAAGTTAAAAAGCACAATGAACTGTTCAATATTTTTGAAATGGTTCGTTAAATCAAACGGCTGCTTCTTAAACACCATTTGAATGCCCACCTCACTATTTTTCATGTCAACGGTGTATCCATCATTCAATCTTTTAAGGGATTCTTCAACCCATTTGCTAAAGACCTTTCTAGAGTTAAATAACCGCTCAATATCTTCCCCTTGTAAGTAATTCTCACACACTCGAAGAAACTCTTCAAAAGTGACATTGTTCACTATTCTATTGTAATGAAATTCTAACTCAGAAACAAACGTAAAATAGCGGCTAAACCCTGATTCAATGGTATCTTCAACAATACTTTGAAATTCATCCGATTTTGTCATCAATGCCTTCACTAGGGGAACATTTCCAACATCAACACATTTCTCTATCAAAAATTCACTCAATTCGTTCAATTTCTTATTCAATTTTAACACTTTAATCACATAACTTTCCAAATCTTCAATCACCATCGGCTGCATTGCTAAAAGATCCCCTAACAGTCCATTTATTAACCAGAGTCTATTGCAAACATCAATTTGATCCAAAACTTGGCTCTTGTCACCAACTGCAACTCCTTTCGACGGATTAATCATTTGATCCAATTGATCCACACCATATTTATCAAAGTAATGGTTAACAGAGGCATCCAATCGCGCCAAATCCCTCTCAATTTGCACCAATCGATTACCCTGCATTGGTTACGTAGAAGAAGGCCTAAGCGTTGGCTTACATAATATACAAAAATTAGAAAATACAAAACGGTGCGCTCAGCACATCCTAAATAACCAAGTACTTGTTCATAACTTCCTCTGCCTTGTCGAAACACTTGTTCAAGTTGTAGATTATGTACAAGTTGTGAGCAGTCTCCCACTTAAGATCAAACTTGGGGTCAACATTCTCAATAGCCAAGACCTTATTGTACAATTCAATTGCAATCGAGTCTAAGCCTAACATATTGAAACATCTACCAAGATTATAGTAGCTCTCCATTCTTTCATGTGGGTTTTTCAGATCCTTTGTTTTGATAAATTCATTCATAAAAGTAAGACCTTGAAGAATTTGAAAATTGGTATGGAGAGTCTTCCTCTGAACGGAACGGTACAAATTTGATAAGGCCAAAAGGAACAATAATTGGGGATTTTTATTATAATGCTGGTAGAGCTTGATCAAGTACAATAGGGAAGAGTAGTATGATCTATTGGTGAACAAATATGAGGCATAGATATAGTTTGTGAAAAAGTGTTCCTTCGATGTATCAACGTTGGTTCTGGTGATATTGGCCATACCCACATCACCATTGGCAATGTTACCCTCCATCAATGAATCAAAAGACTTGATTTGTCTCAGCAGAAACTTTTGCGATGGAGGGTCCGCAAAGTACTCCTCCATAACCAAACTTGGTGTACAGCTGGAAAGATACAAGCGAAAAGAGTCCAACGAAAATTGGTAATCGTTCATGAAAGACCTGGATTGTGAAAGAATAAGACTGTCGTCCCTGGCCAATATGGCTATTGACAACCCCACCAATTGAGTAGTCAACTGGTTGCCCTTAAAGACATTGATTTGCTTTGTGATGTCCTGGATGACAATGGCACCCTCGGAGTCCTGCTCGAATTCCGCAATCATCAAAGAGTAGTTGATGAAAAGATCATACCATTGATCATACGTCAAACCTTTAAACGAGTGCTCGGGATGGCTGGAGTTGTAAAATTGTTGAGAAAGAGTCACCTCGTTTTGTAGATACCTCATACGGGACAATTTGTGATCAATGCTCAATTTGGTGGTCCGCTGTCTCAATTTGATGTTAAACTTCTTGGCTCTCTCAGAGGAAAAAAACCATCTGTACATTGAGAAGATTTCAATCAAATCAGACACCATCTCGATCCAAACAGTGGCCATGGTTCTGACTTCGGGATTTTTAACCCTATCTGAACCCACCTCCTCAATTCGTTGGAATATCCGATGACAACGCTCATATTGTTTCTGAACTCTCATCTCTGATTTCACCTCCATCGTTTTAATCTCCTCGTCAGTGAAAATAGCTTTCTTCTTCCTCTTGCGCTTTCTTTCAGGATCGTCCTCAATAATTGCTTGAGGTTTGAAGAGTTCCTCGTCTTCCTCATCTTCCTCCTCGTTGTCTTCATAATCCATATCACTATCCTGTTTGCCGTGTCTATTACTTTGAGAGCTGATGGAGGTAGAAATCAAGTTATCTCTTGCGGTTGCCTTTTCCATCTTTCTCTGAATTTTAGCATCTCTGTAAAGTTTATCGGCTGAAGTGATATCACCAAGATAAAAGTAACATTCTGCTAGAGCAACCATCAATTCCACGTTATTGGGATCAACTTTTAACAACCTGATATATGCATCCTTGGCATTTGAAAAATCCTCTGTTTCCCTCAAACATTTTGCCACCGCCAACACCAATTCCGAGGTATTGTGCTCTTGGAAGTAGGATAATTGGATTAAGAATTCCAAAGCTTCTGCATAAAGAGCAAAACTTTCTAACTCCATTCCCACCTTGTAGTACAAATCTGGCACCTCTTCTATGTCCTGTTCTAGCAAATGTTTGAAATGATTGAGGGCCTCAGTTTCATCCTTGTTATTCAATCTGAAGATACCCAATTGGACTCTGATATCAATTGGTAGAGAATAATCCTTTGATTTTTCTTCCTGAGAAAACTTGATGAACTTGGGGTTATCGAACCTTCTGTCGTCGAATTCAACATCCAATGCCCCGTTTTCATCCCAAAAGGTCTGGTTCTCCCTATATTGAATCCAACGAGAGATCTTTTTCAATGCTTTGATTCCAATCCCCCATGCAGCCTTTGTGCTGTACAACTCGGAAAGGATGTTCAATTCTGACCAATCAAAGACGATGTTGTCCAATTGGACTTTTTCCCCCTTTTCTATCAATTTCCTATACTTGATATTTTCATCCAATATCTGAGTGTATAGGGAGATTGCGTCATTGATTCTATTTTCTTCAACATAAACCTTGGCCAATTCACGCACAATTCTTGATTCCTTGGGAAGAATGGCACGCAATTTTATGAGCCCGTCAGTTGCCCGCTTATATTTACCCACCTCTCTGTAAAGACAAGATCTGGAAAAGATGGTCTCGTAGTCCTTTCCATTGGAGGCATTAATTGCCCGTCTGTAGCAATAAATTGCCTGTTTGAAATGTCCTAGATCCACACTTAATTCGGCCACAGTTTTCCAAAACTCCACATCCCATGAATTGATGTGTGCCACTAATAACCAGATGTTGGAACATTTGTTAAGGTCTCCCTTGAGCCTGTAAATTTCCCCTAATGTCTTATAAGCGGAAAAATTGTTTTTATCCAATTTGATCACTTGGGAATAATATTTCAATGCTGTATCCAAATCATTCTTAACAAACGCTTCATTGGCTTTACCCAATAGAAGTTTCACCTCGGGATCCATATCTGTTCTCCGTATCTTCCTCCTCAAAGCTGCCAATCCACCTTTCTTACTTTTCTTGGGTTTTATCTTAAAATTACGCACTTCTCTCAACGCGTTTCTGAAGTTAAATTCATCATCTGAATCATTATCGGAGTTCTGATCGTCCTCCTCATCATCTGTGAATCCCAAATCTGCCAAGGTTTTGAATCTCTCCTGTTTGGAATTGTCATTATCCTCGTAGTCACTATCGGAATCCTCCTCCATATCATCCATATTACCTGTCTCGTCATTGCTAGAAGGATACTCTTCATCGTCCGAAAATTCCAAGGCCTCTTCACTGGCATCCATATCCGTCCCTTGAGGGTCTATGAGCCTCCGCAACTCTTCCTGCGGGATTTTATCCAACGATTCATCCACGTTCATTTGCCTTTGTAAACAAGAGGAGACTATTTGATGCGCGTGTTACGTAAGCACTCTTCCTTGCCTCTTATTGCCACACAAATTCATAGTAAAAATGGTACGTTTAGCAAATGAATATCAATGGAAATGACAACTAACGCAGCTTTAAGTTTACAGGATTTGGTCAATTTTATGGTGGTGGAGGTATTCCCACCCGATTTGAAGAATTCTTTCGTTGTTATCCGATTTCGATGATGAAGGAGTCGAAGCTGGCCACCAATTATGGTGGCAAGATCTATTTGCCCCAATCCAGTTTAGCGAAATTGACGATGCTGAACGTGCGGTATCCGATGATCTTTAAGATTAGCGATTCTAACACTGGGAAGTTCACCCATTCCGGTGTTCTAGAGTTTACGGCTGAAGAGGGTCGTTGTTATCTGCCTCAATGGATGATGGACACACTGGGTGTAGACCGTGGGGGGTTGCTTAAGATTGAGACGAGTGATTTGTATCAGGGTACGTTTGTGAAGTTGGAGCCTCAATCTACGGATTTCCTTGATATTTCCAATCCCAAGGTTGTCCTTGAGAATGCGTTAAGGAATTTCACCACGTTAACTATTGGAGATATCTTTGAATTAAATTACAACGATCATGTATACAAAATGAAGGTTTTGGACGTTAAGCCGGAGTCTAGAATCGGAGGGATTTGCATCATTGAGACGGATCTAGTCACGGACTTTGCTCCTCCTGTTGGATATGTTGAGCCTGATTATAAGGCTTTAAAGGAGGAGCAGGATAAAAAAAGAAGGGAAAATGCTTTACAGGCCCCATCTCTCAAAGGACGAGGATCAATGGCTCAGAGAATCCAATATGGGGATTTATTGGCTGAGGAGAAAAGCGTTGGGATTGGGATCAAGTTGAGTGGTAAGAAGGTTACTGGGCCGTCGATTGAGGAGATTAAAGGGGAGTTGGATTTGTCCGGGCCTGTGAGACCATTGGACCTTCCTCCGGGGTATTTGTTCTTTGGATATCCATTGGTGGAGTATGTGGACGAAGTGACGAAGGCGGAGATTGCTCAGCAGCAGAACGAGAATTCCAATGCACCTGTCTTCAGTGGCGCTGGTAACACGCTCCGTAATGTGAAAAAGAGGAAGGACAGAAACAAGAGCCACACGCCACAGAAGAATTTAGGTAGATCCCCCGAGGCGATTGTTATAGATGATTAGGTGATCGCGGTGGGCAGCCCGGAGGTGAGTTTGTGAATGGACTAATGACCATTCATCACTTAACAAAGAGCAACAGCCGGTGAGGGCGATTCTTATAGATGATTAGGTAATCATGGTTAATCGAGTATTGGCAAGGAGATGTACTCGGCGGCGCAGTGCGCCATTTCCACCTCAATCGCTACCCGTCTCTTGGACGCTTCTTAAGTGTGAGCGGTCATGAGTAATTCAGTATTGACCAGGAAATGTAATCAGTGTCAGTGTCAGTGTCGGCGTCGGCGTCGGCGTCGGCGTCGCTACCAATGGTAGTGGCACCACGAAGTAAGCTTGCCTCCTTTCGCAGTCTCATTCCGTCCCAGAGGTCCCCGGTTTTTGAATAATCATGTGTGAGAGCCAATGCTGCGGAGATTGGTGAATTGTATTCAATGGTGGCTGTGTGGTAATTGGCATCACTACTATCGTCGTCGCTCTGAATCGACCTAATTGGACCAAAGACGGACATCAATTCCTTCAAGGTTTCACCTCTCATAACCGGTTTGTTCTTCCATCTCACTAAAATGGTTCTAGGTTGTGAGGGAAAAGCTGGTGGTATGGCTGTTGTAGTTGGTTGTTTCCTGCTTGAATGTTTCTCTTTTAATTCTCTGAATTCACTCTGAAGTTCACTCATCTGGTCTCGTTGTAACCCCTTCATTGGTAATCACTGCAAACCCTCTTAGAAACCCTCCCTGCTATTAGTGTGAAAGAGTGTGAATTTTTTTCTCACTTCTTGCCAACACTCTTTCTTCCTCACTGTGTGCAGGATTCCTCTGCAGACAGGGTGTGAGTGGTGGCTTGATGATAACTCATGGAAGAGAGCTTCCGTGTCAATCATAGGGAGCAAAGAATGGACATGGTTTCGACCTTCACTGGTCCACTTTTCCATCCTTCCCTCTCACCATTCAAATTTGACAGTTTATGATGATACCTTTCTCAGCTCACTCTGATCGTAATGAAGAGACTTTTTGTTTCCAACATTCATCAATTTATCTGATACTGTCATTAAATTAGTAAACTGATTGTTCTTTATAAACTGCGCATCTTACGTAATCACACCAGCCTCTTTTTGACACTGATGTCATGGCACAGATTTTGTCCCGGACCTTACCGAAGCCCTCCCTCCTCTCTTCTTATCAAAGCTGTTGAAAAGAGCCATGTCCGATAAAACATTCATTGTACGTGGCAACAAATAACTGTTCTTGCTCCACACAGTAACTAACACACTGCAGGTCACCTTAAAAGAGTCCGCTTCTCCTGAAAAGTATGTGGCTGAATAAAACCCAGATAAGAGGCCATCGAGGGCATGGACTCGGTCCACGTTCTCCACGCCGCCCGCCGCCCGCCTCACCCAATGCTGTGAATACTAACAAAATCTACCAGATTCAAGGAATTCATCTCCTCCCTTGGCGGTGAAGTCAAGCACGAATACAACTTGATCAAGGGCTTCTCGTACGTGCGATAACGGAAATACACTACTGCCAGAAACACAGTTTACTAACACCGCAACCAGCGTTAAAATGCCAGAAATCCATCTCTCCTCTCTTCACTCCAACGACGCAGTCGCCACCGTGGAAGAGGACCAAGTGGTGAAGACCCAATCGTGATTGTCTCATTATATAAGCTTACATAATCCTCAAGAACATTACCTAACCTTACGTCATCCCACCGGATTTTTCTCTCTCCCTCCACAACCGGTCAATTTCCGGATAAAATTACTTTGACTTGGGCCCTCGCTGAGAAGTAAAAATGTGTGATCCGCACGTTTCCTAGGTGAATCATCCGCTTCTCCTTTCATCCATACAAGTAATATACAATGGCTGATGTTGTTTTAGGTTCCCAATGGGGTGACGAAGGTAAGGGTAAATTGGTGGATTTGCTTTGTGACGATATCGAGGTTTGTGCAAGATGTCAAGGTGGTAATAACGCAGGCCACACGATTGTTGTTGGTGAAACCAAGTACGATTTCCACATGCTTCCATCGGGTTTGGTGAACAAGAACTGTCTGAACTTGGTGGGTTCCGGTGTTGTTGTCCACATCCCATCCTTCTTCGATGAATTGGAAAAGTTGGAGAAACAAGGTTTGGACTGCAGAGATAGATTGTTCTTATCATCAAGAGCACACTTGGTCTTTGATTTTCACCAAAGAGTGGACAAATTGAGAGAGGCGGAATTGTCCGGCAACAAGAAGTCGATCGGTACCACCGGTAAGGGTATCGGCCCAACGTACTCTACCAAAGCCTCAAGATCGGGTATTAGAGTCCACCATTTGGTGTCAGACGAACCGGAAGCATGGATCGAGTTTGAAAACAGATTGAGAAGACTGATCGAAACAAGATTCAAGAGATACGGTGAATTCGAATGCGATTTTCAAACAGAGTTGGCCAAATACAAGGTGCTAAGAGAAAAGATCAAGCCATTTGTGGTCGATTCCGTGGAATTCATGCACAACGCTTTGAAGGAAAAGAAGAAGATCCTTGTTGAGGGTGCTAACGCCCTCATGTTGGATATTGATTTTGGTACCTACCCATATGTCACCTCCTCCAATACCGGTATTGGAGGTGTTTTGACAGGGTTGGGTATTCCACCAACTGCCATCAAGAATGTCTACGGTGTCGTGAAGGCCTACACAACGAGAGTGGGTGAGGGTCCATTCCCAACTGAACAATTGAATGCCGATGGTGACGCTTTACAAACCATTGGTCACGAATACGGTGTCACTACAGGTAGAAAGAGACGTTGTGGTTGGTTAGATTTGGTTGTTTTGAAATATTCCAATTGGATCAACGGTTACACCGAATTGAACATTACCAAGTTGGATGTTTTGGACACCTTCAAGGACATCAAGGTCGGTGTTGCATACAAGTACAACGGAGAGCTCTTGAAGTCATTCCCTGAGGATTTGTCTGTTCTGGGTCAGGTCGAAGTTGTCTATGAAACCATGCCTGGTTGGGAAGAGGACATAACAGGTGTTTCCAAGTACGAAGATTTGCCTGTCAACGCTAAGAAGTATTTGGACTTCATTGAAAACTTCTTGGAGGTTCCAATCAAGTGGGTTGGTACCGGTCCTGCTAGAGAGTCGATGTTGACTAAATAGACGATGTAGTTTCCCATAGAGTATTGATTTTCCGAGTTGAACTAGCACATGACCCAAGTGAGTGCGCGCTTGAATGTAAACGTCGGTGGTTAATGGGGGGGGTGTTTTTCAGCGGAAAATTTTGACATTTATATTGATTGCATGAGCATATGAGCATGGATCACAAAGCCACATTTACTGATGCACATTATTCCTATTGTTTTTTGATCAAAGGAGTGAGCAAAGGGGGCAACGTCTTATTTCACCTGATCACCCCTTATTCTGGTGGCAGATTCGAGCATTCTTAGAGGAAATCAAACAATTCAAGGGTGATTAAGTATTATGTGGCGCAAAAATATTCACCTTGACAAACCAACAAGTGAGCCAGATAGAAGCTTACAAGCGACATGAAAACGACCAACCATACCCCTCTTATTTAGCTTGTTTTAAAGTAATAATCCTGCTTAGGCACACTAACACAAAGAAGAAAAAAGTTCACACCCACAGTGACCATTGGTCACCACACGCCTGACCTCTGACCCTACTTTGTAAATTGCGAATACAACCTCAACATCCATTTAAATTGTCTGAAATTGGTAGAAGAAGGTTAAATTTGAAGCCGTTGAAAACTTGAAGCCGTTTGGTAAACAGGAGCTTGGATACATCCATATAAAGATTGCCACTTTCATCTTTAAAGCAATCAGTCAACAAAAACATCCAACAAATACTGCATCCAACCACTTACATCGATGTTTTTTCTGTCTACCTCCACATTTCCTCCTCTCATTACTAGCTTAATCGGCCTTGTGGGTCCATGAGCTGCAAATGAGCAAAACCCCCGCACATGAGCACATCATGTGACCTTTTTTTGGTGTCGTCACAGCACGTGACCTTATGTTGAGGCTGTCTCATTTGAGATTACACTGAAGACCACAATTGTGGTTCTTCACACGGCCAGTATTGCCAATACTGATCTCAACCTCTTTCCTTGAATAATGGGAAATGATTTATTTAATTTGAATGCTGACATGGGCACACGGGGACCATCAACACAATCTTTGACACAATTAGCCCAACAATTGAGAGGTTCTGTGCCCCAATATACTGATGAGGATCTCCGTTTTCTTCAAGCTGCCAAGGAGGTGGTTTCTATGCATAAGGATCATATCGATCCGACAATCAGAGATATATTTAATAGACTACAGTATTCCGATTCACCACATGGAGGTTTACCATTGTCTAAAACATTTTTCCATGATGAAGATCCAGAAGCAGATGAGTTCCCGCAGCTAACGATGGATATCTTCAAGACCGATCCCATGTTTGATCCACCGACACCAATAATGGCTCCAAACTTTGACCAAAAAGGTAGAAATGGATCGATAGGTCAAGAAGATTACAAATATCACGAGAAATCACAAGCTCAGATAGATAAAGAAATCGATGATAGCTTGTCAGCGGTAAGTGAGGTGAAATACGAGCCACCGGAAAGAAATTATCAATGTGATGTGTGTGATTTGACGTTTAAAAGATCAAGTGATTTGAAAAGACATGAAAAGATCCATCTGGAAGTGCCACCGAATATATGCCCAAATTGTCACAAAGGATTTGCTAGAAAGGACGCATTAAAGAGGCATATTAATACGACGACTTGTAAGAGGAATAGGGAAAGGTGGTTGAAGAGTCAGCAGGTGTGAGCCACCATCGCAAGTTCGGGTAAGGCGAACAAAAGGGCGCAGCGAGTTTTTGAGTCAAGGATTCACAGCAATATCATGTGTTAACGTACTAATATGTGGTCGTATCTCATGATTTAATGGACAGGTCAGCAAATTCGTGACTTAATGGCAGTACGATTCAGCAATTACTATGTGGATAATGAGCTGATTACTATCTGTTGGGTGCATTGTGAACCAAGCATATAATGGTCGTATTTTTTACCGAAAATAAGGACAATATTGTGATGTGCTAATAAGGTGGTTAGCAAGGATGATCTTTGTTTCCAATAAATTAACGGTTTAAAAACTTGAATTCAAGGAGGATCAATATCAACATAGTGAATAAGATGGGAATGGGACACAATATTGGTGTTATCAAGCCGATAGCTATCTTTTTCTGAAGCATACTGAAGTTTGCAGTTTTCCTTATTATTCAGCCATGGTAGTCTTTTTCTGGTATCTTTCGATTGCTAGATGAGCAATCTAGTAATTGGTCGAATTATTGAGATGAAGCGCCAACGAGGAGCAGCAATACTGATACTTGAGAAAAAGCGACAAAAGTTTTGAACGATCACCTGGGTGAACCAGATTCTGATACCTTGATCATCTTGAAATGATGAGTGAATGTAACCTATTTTCTCATACACTCTCAATTGAGTGACTGGCCATTCTACCACCGTCGTCTATCTTCATCTGATTCCTCTTGTATGGGTACTCATATGATCCATTCAAGTGGTTCGATTCTTTTTTTCTGTGTATATCTATCATAATTTAATCATATTCCTGAAGAAGTTTCCTCTTGATCGATCTATCTGGTATCCACTTCTCTATTTTGTTGAAACTAGTGCACACCTTCACAACCTCACACAACGTCCCAACCTCACACAACGTCCCAACCTCACGCACCTTCATCAACTTGCAAATTCGCCACACAAAATACGTTCCCATGGCCTTTTTGACATACACAATCAACAATCGTTTGCAACATGGATCCCCCCATCCTTCGCTAACTTACGTCGCCTGTTTGGTTTGGTGCTGAGCACCTGAGCACCCATTGTTTCTGCCATCAGCCCTTGTGAAAATTTTGAATTGGCCATTTTCGACGTTCTCTCTCATCCTCAACGAAATGCCAATTGATCCAGAAAAGTTAGCCAAGTTGCAAAAGTCCAAGCCTACCAAGGTTGGTGGTAAGAGAGTGAAGACCAAGAAGGTGGGCAAGTCTTCTGAATTGGACGACACCAAGATCCAAGCTGCCTTGCAAAAGTTCAACCCAATCACCCTCAGTGACATCTCCGAGGCCAACTTCTTCCAAAACGACGGTACCGTCTTGCACTTCCCAAGAGTTGGTGTCCAAGCTGCTGCTAACAACAACACCTACGCAGTTTACGGTTTCCCACAAAAGAAGTCGATTGCAGAGATGCTTCCAGGTGTTTTGACCCAACTGGGTGCTGAAAACTTGGACTTGTTGACCAAGATGGCCCAAGCTTACCAACAAGACCCAGAAGCCATGCAAAGATTGGCTCAAGCCCAAGCTGCTGGTGCTCAAGTTGACGAAGATATTCCTGAATTGGTTGAAGGTGAAACCTTCGAAGAAGTCAACAACGTTGACTAAATTCATGTATAGAGTTTCCTAAAACGTTTAATAAACCATGATATATACTCAACCCCATCTGGTGGGTTGTTCAGGGGTTTGGCCTGACTCGGTTTTCTTGGTCATTTCGATATTGGTCCATTCCCCTGCCTTTTTCTGAGCAATAGCCTTCTGGATCCTCTCCACCTGTTGACTGCGGACTCTTCTTAGGAGAGATGCGTGGCCCAACTTTTCTGCCCTGTTTAAAACCTTGATGGCCTCGTCAACATCTCCGAGTCTGTTTTCCGTGTCAAACATCCCCACAATAGACTCTGCAGCACCCAATTCTGCCCCCAATTTAAACCACTCCTTCGCCTTGTGAGGGTCATTGAATACATTCAACTCCAAATACCCCAAATTCGTGAAAGACTCCCTAAACCCTTCGCTTGCCGCCTGCTGAAAGTGATACCTCGATAAAACCGCATCACCCTCATTCAAAAGACCTAGGAAGAAGTGGGACTGGGAGTTCTCTGCACTGGGAGCCAATTGAACCGCCTCTTCGAAATGTCTCTGGGATTTGACCAAATCCTGGGTTTTGAAGTAAATCATTCCAAGAGAACGATGAGCAGATGATGCTAGTGTGGAATTAGTGTCCAATGAAAGGAACTTCTCATAGTAGGACTTGGCCCGCATCAAACGCTCTCCAGAGCTAGTAATTCCATTGATCGGTATATCATCTGTTGGAAGCAATAACTGGGTTGAGTCACTGATGGGCGATCCACCCCGAAGTTCTCGATCTCCTAACATTTTAAAGACCAACGGATGATCCAATTCCACTAGTTGCTTCAAGAATCCTTTTGCAGAGGTCTTGTCCTCCTCTGTAAATTGGGTCTCCTTCTCATTCAACGCCAAAAACGATAGTATTGTCAGCGCATCCCTTGATCCCAACTCTGCTGACGTTTCAATGATGTCCTTCTCCAATCTCACCAAGTGTGGGTTTATAGTTCTCGTTTGTCTCCGTATCTGGGCAAGCACCTTTTGAAACACCATCAAATCATTTCCCGTCAATTTACCCACCGGTGGAGGCCCGTTGACGCTGGGTGGTGACTCGTAAATCTTCTTCACTATAGGCAAATATTTGTTGTAGTTGAAGTTTGCGTTGTTATCGAAGAGTAGCTTGGAGATGATCTTCTTGGTGGGAATTACATCTCCAAACGGTGGTACTGATGAGTACAACCGGCTTAATTTACCCAGTGAGGCCATATTTTAATGAGAAATGAGGTAGCGTGAGTTTCAAATTTACTTTCTACAATAAATTGATATGGATCCAATAGAGATCACCGTTCAACAATTGTTGGATTCTCCGCTCCAATCCCTCAATTTGAACCTCACTTCGCTATACGAGTCTCAATTGATTCTCCGCAAAATTTTGAGTGCGTTGGAGTCCACCATAGGTGAATCGATTGATAACTTGGAACCTAAAAGATTCGGTGATGGTGAAACCGTGGTCGGGGATTATAATCAGCGGTTGGACACTCTGATGGAGAAGTTGAAGGTGATTGAAAGTGTTTTGGACTCCGTAGAAGCTCGTTTGGAGCCTTACACAGAGGGTTTGGCAGTGGAAGCTAGGTCGTTTTAATTCACACCTGTAGAGTGATATGATAGATGGTGTTTTTCTTTGGAAAGTCAAGTTAGCTATTTTCTAAAGGTTTGTGAGTGTTTAGCTGTCTGGAAGCCAGCATTCAGCATTTGTACCAAATATGCCGCAATCTCACAGTAATTTGAACAAACCAAAGAAACGAGGCTCCTTGAAGGCGAAGTTGACCACTATCGAATGTGGGTGGGATGATACTCATGTGAAGTTCCTCATTTGCAGACATTTACACTAAATTATGTGATATCCGCAACATTTTGAATAACCAGGCATAGTGATCTTTAATGATGTCTGCTCATTTGCTCTAGCTTATGGGGTACCTCCCGCTAAATCCCCCGTGGAATCCGTTCTTTTCTTTCCTTATGTTTTTAATTACATCAGAGACATACTCGTTACAAGCTAAGATGAGGATATTTAAACATCTGTTGAACTCGGTTGATAGTCGATCATAATTCATGCCAAATTATACGAAATCACACCAAATTCTGGGCTTATTTGCTGTAATTCTCATCAATCCCGCCAATTCTCATCAATCCCGCCAATTCTCATCAATCCCGCCAATTCTCGTCAATCTCACCAACTCACGTCAATCCTGCCAACTCCCACCAATCATCGCCTACCTCATCTACTTCAATCCGTTCATTTGTCACCCCACGGCTCACATCTATCCCCCTCGCTTCCGCGTTATCACACCAACTTAAACAAGGTGAACGGATAATGGCTGCTTTTCAGTCTAAAGGCATTGATGAGTGTCGAGAAGCCGACAACGGTGGCTAGACAACACACGCAGATGACAATAGCGGCATATCTTCCCTTTAACGTAGGACAATATTGAATCAACCCCAAAAGTGCAACGGTCAGCATTAGATAAAGAACGGAGACAATCTGCGTCTCAGCACCCAATTGGGTGCTTTGACCAGGCTGGAAAAAGATTGGAACCCCGTTCTTATCCCTACGAATGGTTGGTGTGTCTCTGATCTGGTTGAACATATATCCAGAGGTGAAAAGCACCATCAGCGACAAACACACAAGAATCCACAATGGCTTGTACTTGAAGATCTTCAAAAAGAAGTTCGATTGCAAGTAGATGAGGGAAAATGAGATCAAGAGTGCTACAATTGCTCCCACAATATTGGCATTGTTTGCCTTTGGCGTGAACTGTAATTGGTTCAATTTGAGGCCCGGAGTGAGGCTGAGAACCCACCTCTGGAAATTCTCAAGCTGGTCGTCTTGCAGAAACTGATGATCCTCGGTGGGTGACATCACGTGTGGACCCTTACCAGGGGCATAGTAATACATTCTTGGAACCTGTTTAATATCATAGAGTTGGAACATGTCTCTCACATTGGAAACATCGGCATAACCAAAGATGATAGGATCATTGCTACCCTCCAAATGGTTACTCCAATATTTCTGGGCAACCTGTCTGTAGAAAGGATCAAATTCCTTGCATAAAGCACATCCAACACGAGGATCCTGTGCAGTTATATAAAGAAAGAGGCCAAAATCCTCGTTCTTCACCAAGGAACGCCAGTTCTTGTTAGTCAAGATGGCCAGACCATCTCCTCCAACAATGTTTTCCATCTCCGAGTAATCAAGCGCCATGGCCTGTAGAAGAAACAACGCAAAGGCTCCCACCAACGCCGTAAACCCAGTGATCGACACCATTATTATAAGAAGCTTGGTAACCAAAAATTTCAAGCTTGCGTCCAAGAGTGTTTTCTCACTAAAGCGATGGGTATCACCGGCTTGGACGGGTTTCTTGTCTCGCGGAAGCTCATAAATGAAGCGCCGTTGAAGGACCTTGAGAATGCTGTAATTGGGTTCAGTTTCGACCAACTGGTGTCCACGTTGTGGACTCCTGAACTGGCCACCAATTGGGAGAGAGTTGGTGGTGCTCCGGTGACCCTGGAACGCCAATTGGAGTCACTATTGAAGGGGTTGGAAGCTTTCAACGTGAAGCCATTGGTGGTCTTTTCTGGGTTGGCTCCACTCTACATTTTGGAGACCCAGGATAAGTTTATCAATATGGATGAAAGTTCATACTTGAAGAACTGGAATTCCACCGGAGGTGGTCTGGATCACCAGGGAAGACCGTTGGCCAGAGCTCTTGTAGCCCACTTTAGAGACTGGTTTGATTCCAGAGGAGTGGAATACCTGATCGCACCATACTTTTCCCATCACCAATTGCAATATCTGCTCAATGAGGGTGTCATAGATGGTATCATGTCCAGCAACGAATCGCTTATATTTTCCAAGGCTCCCAAGATCATCAGACACATCAATGTGGAAACAGGGAAGTTTGCATATTACGACTTGACCACGATCTTGACACACTTCCAGATCCCGCAAAAACGATTCAAGGATCTCTCGTTTGCTGTGGGTAACACTTTCCAGCCGCATGTTCTCATCAAAAAAGAGTGGGCCTCCTTGCTCACTTCGTCGCAGGTTTCGCTAGCCAATTCGGTCTCTACAGACCCTCTGAGAATGCAATTCATCAAAGGTCTTGGTGTCTTAGAGTTCACCCCCGTGCTCAAGAAAGATGGCATGGTGGAGCCGATCTCAATTCATTTGGACGTTTCGTACCTCGATAAGAGATTCTCCGATTCTCTCAGTAAGGAGCCCCAGTTGGAGAAATTCCCCGGTGACTTGCACACTGTCCTGGGGTCGAGATTGCCGGATGAATTATTCTTCTACCAGAGTATAGGTTTGGATTTGTTCAAGGTTATGGAGGGACTCAATGTTGTGGTGGAGAAGATTCCACGGGATGGACTAACCTCGGAGCTTTACGAAAAGTTGATCACCTCACCAACCTCTCTCAAGTTGAAGGGTGATGGCATTGACTTGATCACCTCGAATTTCAACAGAGCCTATCAAAACAAGGGCATTGATCTACATTATTACAACAAAATGAAGCCGATAGTGGCCTCGTTGACTCGTTCAAGGGTAGACAAACCCAAGACGGAGTCCCTTGTTGTGAACCAACCATACGGTGAGAATTTCATTTTCGAACATCTTTTGGGATCTTTGAACCAAGATTTCTTGAGTGCATGCACAAACAAGCCAAAGGGGTTGCTTTCAACACCGTACGAGCTTGTTGGGACCTCTTTATTGAGATCCCTTGTCACTCTCGGTCTGATTGACAAGACCAACCAATTGACCAAGTGGGTGCAGATATTGAGCCAATTCGTTAGAAATACCAACATCGACCCATACGTGGCGTTACTTCTCGTAGTCTTTTTCAAGAGACTGCCTGATTTGACGCCTCAGCTGCTCCAAAAACCAAGACCCATCGATAATGACGAAATCACCTTGTTGGCAAAACTGGCCACGCTCTACACCCCGCAAGGTGTCCATGCCACCGAATACAAGGGTTCGGCTAAGGAGTTGAGAAACTTTGTGTCTTGTATTGACAAGGTGGCTGGTGATTTCAACGATTTGATCAAGATACAAATGGTGAATCTCCTCTTAGGAAACACCACCGATTACGACAAATTCAACAGGTCAACCCGGGATTGGAGATCTCTTGTTAGCCAAATACCTTACAATGGCCACAACGGTTCAATTGTCGCTGGTCTCCTTGTTCAGACCACCCTCGAACAGCATCTTAGAAACGAGAAGATCGATTTGGACTCCTTCAAGGCCATTGTCGACTCTCCTCAAGAGCAATGTCAAAAGGCGCTCCACTTCATTACGAAGGTGCTCCAATTGGTGGAACTACTTGGCAAGGAAGATCTCTTGCCAGCGAATGTCCTTGTTGAGTTTGAAAAGTCCGGTGAGTTCATCAAGTCCATTCAATGGTCTTGAGTTGTAGATTTGTATTTTGTTAATAACACTCTTTTCTCATGAGTATATGTCGCAAGAGAATCCTTAAGGAACTAGGCACTTTGCTAGCGAACAAGGATCCCACCATCGACGTAAAAGACTACACCGATGTCACCGATATCTACATTGGCTTGACTATCAAGGACCACCCGCAATATGACCCTAACCAGGTTTACACTTTGAACTACAAATGCAAACCCCAATATCCATTTGAGCCACCGATGGTCACCTTTGTTGGCGACACGGTTCCACTGCATCCCCACATCTATTCTAACGGCCACATCTGTCTAGATGTGCTCTATGACAACTGGACACCCGCTCAAACCATTGAATCTATCGTCTATTCGTTGCAATCAATGTTGCAATCCAACACAGTAATGGAAAGGCCCGAGGGCGACGATAGCTACTGTAAGGGCGCCTCGAAGGACCCCACTAAGGTAAAATGGGTATATCATGACGACACGGTTTAGTTAGATGGATACTTGATGGATCATTGAAAGTATGGCAAATGATGGGTTTAACGTACGGGACGGACTGGTAAGGTACTCTGGAGAAGAAAATCGAACACTCAGATCACATCTTGCGGTATTATTGCACGCTTTATTCAATTATAACGTAGTATAAAGGTCCTCTTTTATAATTTACTTCTACGCAAAATGCTCCTCCCTGATACATGCCAACTGCGCAGCCAGCTGGTCTGCATCTTGCTTGGTGCGTGCTAGCCCAAAAGAGACGGTTTGAACATCACCAAACATCAACTGGCTCAAAAAGAGACCCTCCTTTGTGAAGTGTCTGATGTAGTTGGGCGCACAGCCTCTGTTCCTATATATGAAGTTGATCTGATTCTTGGAATCCTTTTCCAGCATCTCGGGGTTTATTAGAACTTCATGAACCAGCAATGTGGTGTCATCTTCCAATTGGAAGCTCCTGTTTCTGAAGATCCCGTCATTGAGCTCCTTTTCTCGTCTCTTTTTGACCCTCTTGGCCTCTTCCTGCGGATGAAAGACCCCTCCACGGCCTCTTGTGTATGTTGAGCTGTAATAATAGTCGTTTTCGTCGTTTTCCAACGCTGGCCGTTCATCGGAACCAAGATCCTCCTGGTATTTCTTCAGATACTCTTCCCTCGTGGTTGAATCCAGGTTTATCGCCTTGATTGTGTTATTTTCGGATTTGAGCAGTGTAAAATCCTTGGAGTGATACTTGATAAAGCAAATTTGGGCTAACTTGTCCAATTGAAGATCGGTGATGGGGTTTGAAATCTCCTCGAAATTGATACCCCCCAGTGTGTTTAGACCCAAGGTTTCTTCCAGCTTGACCCAATTCTCTGGTGAGCAGATGTTTTTCATTTCCGGATTCTTCATCGCATCGATTGCTGCACGGGCATCCGCCTCCTTTTTGCTCGTGCCTACCCCATACCCGTAGATCTTGTTGACGATTTTGACGCAAGATAAGAAGTTTTTGTCATCTTCTGCCCTTATATACTCAGGCGCAGTGATTGGACCAAGAAGGGTTCGTAAATCCTGTTTGGCTGTCTTGGAATACTGCATTTTGAAGATCAAGTTAGGATCGTAGCTTCTGATCTTTGATTCCGATAATGTTTCGATCCAACTCTTGGAGTCAAACCAGCATCTCATAAACTCAGTCATATTCGTGAGCCCATCCTGTGACTCCAACATATATTGCTCCACCATCCCACCAAGATATGCTTCGAAGACGTCGGCAAACGCCTTTTTGTCACCCGTAAGCACGCTTTCTCTGAAGTTCTTACGCAAATGTTTATCGAAACCGTACAGAATGGACCATTCCAGAAGGTTCTTGTTGGAGACAATCGAAGACCTTAACATCGAAAGCTGGCCCTCGGAGAAGTTTGGGAATCTTTCGTAGATGATCATTGTGGTGACAAACTGGAGAAAAGAATCTCCAAGAAACTCCAAACGCTCGTTGTGCATATTCACCTTGTTTTCCTCTGTTGCGGCATAGATATTATTCACAATGGACTGATGTGTGAACACCTTGAGCAAGATATCTCGATCACCAATTGGTGGCGGCTTCGGTAGATTGTTCTTCAAAATGACATTGGTATTTCTTTTCCTCTTATGGAAATCTTCCGGAAGATCGATGTTCCATCCAAACTCACTCATTCCAGCATCATTCTGGAATTCACTCAAATCGTAGCAGTTCGACATGGCTTCAGGTCCCAAATTTTGCGATTCAGACGAAGTTACTGTCTGTTTCACCTCAGTTTCATATACTCTCACTTCTCCTCCACTTATTGAATCCCTTTCTTTACTTGATCGGACATGACCTGATGTCGGTGGTGGTTTCAAAGTGGTATTTTCGAATGTATCTATCAAGTGCTCCACATCGTCGCCCTTAAGAAGATTCAAGAGCAACTCCAAACCTCCCTTATTTGCGGCCTCCTTGATATAAACAGCTTTACTGATCTCGGGATCAATCAGATCAATTCCTTGAGATTTGAAAAGAGGAATCAATAACCCCGAATCATCATCAACCCACTGCTTGTAATTCTTCACTGAGATTGGGTTGTTCAAGATCACATCCAAGGACTTTTGGAGGTCCGTAGTAGCCTGCTTCAAGTCCTGTAGAGCCTGTATTTGTGTATCCATATACTGGAGTCTCAAGAGAAAGCATAAAAATTTTGATTAGCTGGAGGTGGTTGGATATAAATACAGATGACTACAATTCTATTTATCGAGCCACATTTCCTTCGTAGACACGGGGTTAGCTTTAAAGTAGGCCTCCCATACTTCAGGAAAAGGGTTTTCCCGTGCCAAAACGACTGTTCCTGAGCCAGTTGCTTTACCTTTGATGAGTCCATTTGTGGACAGAGTGGACACAACGTTGAGAGCCAACTCATCATCAACAGGATATCCACCTATCGAGTAAATCCCCCCTATATCGTCGGATCCCAGCGAGAATTCGATTGCGACCCTCAAGTCCGCCAATCGAAGCATTGAACCCTTGCCTCGCAATCGAAATGTCTTCTGTATCACGTTTCGCAGCACCAAAAGCCGTATTCTCTGAACAAACCCCATCCATATGCCCATGGCCTTCCAAATGGACTCGTGCTTTTGAATTATCACCATGACCCGATGCAGATCTCCCTTCTTGTACGCTGTGATGAGAGGGAGCATGGAATTCAAAAAGTACCGTCCTGGAGGTCCCCCTTGAGTGTCAGATATAGAACCCTTGATCAATTGCTGGATAGACGCTGTGTCTGGAACCCTGCCCACCAAGAGACCGATTGGAAGCAGATACTTCAAAATCTTGATTCTATTTGCAAACGAGGTGTCAGTGGGCAGATTCGTGTAACACCAGTTTAAATGGTGATAGGAGCCGGTGTAGTTGCCTTGTTGGGCGTGAAACTTCCCCAAAATGTATCGGTACTGGAGAAGTTTGGCCATAGGGATCATTCGACTTGACTCCAAATCCAGGACGTTGATATTGGAAAAGACGTTATTACAGAGGATGTTCTTTCCAATGTAGAAATAGAGATTGCATAGTCGCGCGCACACATCAAATAGAATCGGCATCTTGAACCTGTTCAGCTGGATCTCCGGGTCCGACTTGATATTGTTCAAACACTTCAACAAGTCGTTGGAGATGTACGACAATCTCGGGTAATCGTTGCACCATCTCTTCAATTTCATTGATTCCTCGTCCACTATTCTGGACAGTGGGATAAGAACGTTCATGTAGTCGTATATCAACGGCAAGAGCAAATTGAGATGGTTTTGGGTCTTGATGTTCAATGCAATGGAATAACTATGTAACACATCAATCATCAAGTCTATAGAATCCAGCAAAGACCAGGGATTTACATCTCGAACAAACTTCAAATAGGTTTCGACTAATGTCTCCAGTGATGGCGAGGGAAGCCCAATACCCTCCACCATCTTAGCCAGGTCTCCATTGGATAAATGCTGGATTTCCCCCTGCATTCTACCGATCCAAAGGGCTGTTTTTAAATTGATCGAAAGGATATCTCCTAGTGGTTGGTTCCTATCAAAGCACACCTTCACCCGGCTCAAATAGGCCTCCATCACTCAAATGCTTGTGATGAAACTCACCACAGATTTTTTCATGGTATTAATCTACACATTTCTTCCCAAAGTGGAGATGACGAGGCATAGCAGCAGACATGGGACTCCCTTCTCTGTTGGATCCTCGGGTCTGAAGAACTGGAAGGCCGATTTAAGTCCCAATAAGCTTATTGTCAGGAATTTGCCGCCATTATTGGACTCCAAAGACTTTCTCGAGAAAGTGTACCAAACCCACCCTGAGTTTGTGCAGGCCATTTCAGGGTATTATTACGTACAGGGTAATTATCCAGAAAATCCATATCTTCCCTTAGTGCATTCAAGATGCTACATAAATTGCGAAAATGAGAGTGTTATGAAGGATATTGGGAAAAGTGTTAAATTGATGACGTTCCAAGACCCACAGTCGCAGGGCGAAGATACCAAAGTGTTTTCACCGGTAGTTGAAAAGGCATTTTTTACCATGATGCCTCCTGTGGGTTCCTCTGCGTCCTCAGGAGGCATTGACAAAGATTCTTTTTTTAACCATTTCAAAGACTATTGCAATAAGGAGGGATTGTTCACACCTCAGGAGGATAAGAGAGTTGATCATCCGAAGGATATATTTGCATACGTGGAACATGTTGTTGACCAAAGTCAAAAGAAGAAACAGGCGCCACAGAAACCCAAGAAGAAGAAGTCAAAAGCAAACGATTCTGTTAATGTCCCGGCCGGCTCTAAAAAGCCTGTGCCTTCCAATTCGGCAGAAGGTGGTGGAAAGAAAAAAAAGAGCAAAAAAAAGAAGCCAGAGCCAGCTTCAAACGGTGATAAGACTGGCAAGAATGAGAATGAAAAGTCGAAAAATGAACTTAACGGAACAACTCCAAAGTCCAAGAAGAAGAAGCCCAAGAAGAAGCCACTGGAGGATAAGCCACTGGAGGGGAAGCCACTGGAGAGAAAACAGTAGGAATAGACTTGATATGAATCTGGCATCAAATCCTATCCACATAGCAGGAGGCAAAAAATTGGAGAGGAGACCACTGCAAGATGGTCCTCCTTCTATGCAACACCTCCTGTTTAATTCCTGGAGATTGAAAAGATGAATATTGGGCCCAAGAGGTCCAAATCAAAACCCAAAAGAGGAATAAGAAGAAGAGTAAGAGGAAGAGAACCTACACTCCTTTAAAGGTCACTCACCCTCTCTTCTTCCATTTGTACCATTACAATTATAGAATTAACCACCAGATTAGGGATACGCTCAGCACCTAGGATCCAGAGGGCAACAAAAAAAATAGTTTCACCAATGTTGCTCCTTCTTTTCACGATTTTAATCCCCATGACAGACCCCACAAAACAGTCCACTGTTTTTTCTTTCAGCGAAAGAGTGGAATTGGTTCAATCAACGATTTCTTGGGTAAGTTTGACCATCCTTTTTTTGATACGTTTTCTGTGAATATGTCTACTAACCTCGTGGCTAGCTCAAAAATTATGACATTCTAGAGAATAAGAATGTTCCGATCTCATACCTTTTTTCCCTTGCATTTTTAAACAAGTTCTTGAATATTGTTGTTGGGTCCGATTGGAGAATTGCTGTGGAAGGAACCAGCACCCGGTGCAGAATTGAGAAAATCACGTCAATAAAAGGGAAGAATGGGTGTGTAGATTATCTTCCAGTTGTTTCGGATACGTCAATGTCGGCTGAAATACCTGTCATTACCAATTACCCAATGAAGACCGATTCTGAGAGGGATCTTATTGCTGAGCCTAAAGTTGCTCATGAAAAGAGGGTTGAGATGATCAAGCAAAATAGGGGCACTCCAATGGAACTCTTCTTAGATATTCTTTACATAGAGGTAGGCGGTTCTTCATTGGCCAATAAATATCTTCACAACCTGGATTTGGAAGTGTTACGCGTTTGGACTGCCTCATCATCAATGATTGAAGAGGCAATTGAAGTCATTGGATCTAAAAACCCACCTCCTGGGTCCCAAGGTGAGCGGACAATTTCTAGCGCCGACACCAACTCAACAACTCACTCGATTCTTTTCCATAAATTATGGAGTGAGAGCCCATCCCTAGAGACACAGGTGGAATCATTTCTCGAGATATTCTCGAAAGATGAAACATCAACGGAAACAGGCCCCACTGTTCACAAGGCATTTTGTTCTGTTAATAAAGGAGAGAAGAGATTTCACTGCCCACCTGCATGTATTCCTGGGGAAATTGACGGCATGGATGTTCATCAATTACAGGTTGCCCTCCATCAATTATACAACTGGGCATGCATCTTATTAATCTTCGGTATAAGAGGGAAAAGGCTTGCATGGGCCAATTCTCAGATCTTATACATTCCATTGAACGAGAGAAAGGTCATTTTTAAATGGTGTTTCTTGGAGGCGGGTTATGATGGAGATGAGTTCAAAAATTCCGATGGTTGGTCTGCTGTTTTAAATGATATTGCAATTCAAGCAAATGCTTCTTTGAAACAATCTCCTCTCCAACTAGGATCCAATATTAAATCTGCTGACATTTTTAAGCGTGGGGGGTTTTTATCCATTGAAGGGTCGGGTCGGAATACCAGTCCAGATATCGGTGGGGTGGATCGACCTGGAACAATAAAAGCCTATGGGAAGGATCTGTTTGACCTAGAAGAGTTCAAAACCAATATTAGGGCTCAGATTCAAAGGGAAGTCGATGAGGATCAAATGAAATTTCGTAGCCATGTTAGAAAAGAAATTGAACAGGATATGTTAAAGAAACAAGAACTCAATGAAATGAAGTTTAAACAGGAGTGTGAGAAGAAGATTCAAGCACAATGCCAACTAGAATTGAATGAGCAAATTGACAGATATAGGGTTCAATTTGAAAAGGTGAAAGAGAAAACAGAATTAGAGGGAAATACTAGTGACTCCTTGGGTCCGATTAAAGAGTTGCTTAAATCCAAACAATCTATGCAAGAAACAATTACTACATTGAAAGAAGATAGAAATCAATTATCTGAAGAGAAGAGAGAATTCAATGCTAAACTCAACACTCTTGAAGAACAAAACACAATCTTATTTGAAAAATTGAAAAGAGCAGAAGCCCATATTGATAAGTACCTTCAGGAAAACGATAAATTTGAAAAGAATGCAGAATCTCAGGATGCAGAATATCACACGATTGAAGATAAATTGAAGAAATTGAATGATTGTCTGGTTTCTAAAAAATTAGAGACGGAATGTTGCACTAATCAAAAAAAAATCATGGAAGACGCATTGAATTCTCTCCTGAACAGAATGGAAAATTTGAAAGCCCAATTAAATAGAGTGCAATCTAAATTTCAGAATCTTGGCACAAAAAACGCGGAATTGAACCTTGAGTTGCAGATGCTTTACAAAGAAAGGGAAGATTATGATGATTGTCGATCCAAGAATGCTGAGCTGAAACAACGTCTTGCATCCTTGGAAACAGAAATGGAGAAAATCTTGGCCTGTTTGAGGGTGGATGAAGCCATTGATACTCCTGAGGCCATCTGCACGTGTATCTTGGCTAATGTGATAAATATTTGCGACGACGTGAAAAATAATAAGATGGAAATTGAAGAATCTCATCTCAAATTCCAAAAATTGGAGAACCAGACAAAAGAATCTCTTGAGGTGGCTAGAGAACAGCTCAATAAAGAAAAAGATTGTTCCAAAAATTTAGGTACTGTTCTTAAGAATACCAAAGAGGAGTTAAGTAGGCTGAATGAAGAATTTGCCGATATTGGCATGCTGACTGATGGTTTGCTTAAAAAGTTTAATCTTGTTGTCACAGACAGCTGCCCGCAATCAAAGCTTGATAGCCTCTTTAAATGGGTTCAGGGTAGGGAACTCACTTGGCAGGCCGAGATTTGTGTGCTAGAGCAGAGCTGGGAATCTCAAGTTAATGCTAAGATAGAAGAATTAAAAACGAATGAGGAAGCGATGCAAGCGTCACAAGCTAAACTTGATTTATTGACAGAATTGAATGAAGTCAAGGAAGAGGAGATTAAGACCCTAAAGGATTCAATAATCAAATTGCACAACGAGAAGGATACTGTTCAAAGAGCTGAGTCAAAACTTGTAGATGCTCATGACAAATTAGGCGGCGAATTCAAAGAATTAACCGCAAAATATGACCAATTAAAATTTGAGCAAGATTCTTTGAATGCACATCGCTCTGAAGTTGAGACACAGTATCTTAAACTCTTGGAAGAGTTTTCCACGATGGAAAATGAGCTCAAGTCATTCCATGAACAGAGGAATTCCTTGGAGAAGATCGTTGGTGAATTGAAGGGTCAAATCACGACGACTCAAGACCAATTGAATCTGGTAATGAATGAAAAGAGTGCGCTTGAAATGGAATTGGATCACTCGAGACCTCTTATTCGCAAGTACACCCTTGATCTGAAAGAATTGGAAAAAACAAAGGCTTGTGAGGAAGAGTTACACGAATGGATGGAAAAGTATACCATACTTGATGCTGAAAAGAGAATATTACTAGGTCAATTGGACAAAGCTCTTGGGGAGGTTGGAACCTTGGTTGAGATCAAGAATTCATTTGATTTCGAAAAAAAGCAATCAAGCCTTCTAAGAGCTCAAGTTGATCAACTCAGAGAGGAAATTCAGGAACTTAGCATTAATCATGAACTTGCTCTCATTGGGTTGAGAAGAGAAGCAGGATCTCTACAGGAATCCAAGCTTGCAAGAAAAGATGAAGCCAATAGCATCAGGTACCTGGAGGGAACGATCCTACTGGAAGTCATAAAGCAACTTCTAAGCAGTTAAGTAAGGTAAATGTTTTGCTATATTATATTAAAGTAACAGATAAATGGAAATAAAAGAGCATAAAATGGGAGACCTAGAACAAAGCATCCAAAGTACAGCAGATACACAATGCGGCCAAACATGCCATGCAGCAATCCTCGTTATTTCCCTTCTGTGGCTGCTGTTGTTGAACATACACAGGTTGAGGCTGTTGTTGGTAATATTGTGGTTGCTGTTGTTGCTGATAGTAGCCCTGAGGTGGCTGTTGTTGTTGATAGTAGCCCTGAGGTGGTTGTTGTTGATAGTAGCCTTGTTGTTGACCGCCAAAAGCGCCCTTGTCTTGTTGCTGATAATAGTCTTGTGCGGACCCACCTTGCTTTTGTGGTGGTGGTTGGGATGGTCTGTTGTAGGACATTGCGGAAAAAGATGGGTGACTTAATCTGGTGGTGGCTTCGAAAAATTAGAATGACACTAGATCAAAAAAAATATCCAGAGGGGTCAAAGTTCATGTTTGGTATCAAATTGAAGCCCTAAAACGGGGTACTTTCCTTTTATAGACACTTTTGTGTAATCATTTTTTCACTTTAACTCATCTATTAATGTATGCTTTAATGCGGAGGATTTTTGCGGGTTCGCGCCAATCCTGTGAGCCAAAAAGAGAAGAAAAAAGTTGACTGCTGATGTAAGGGGGGATCACCCAAATAAGGGGATTGATAACTATCTTATAAGGAAAACTTGTCCTTGGATAAATTCAAAGACATCATAGTGGATATACAATTGACGCGCTGAATTTTACGGTCGAAAAAGGAGAAGAAACGCGTGAATAATTATCATCCTTTAAATCCAGGTATAACCATGATTGACAACGAATTAACGATATCCCGTCGACAGATAAGGGAGGCATTAGATGAAGATTTGGATGACTTTAATCTTCATAATCTAGAGGATCTGGATACATCTACAAAACTATCCCTTCCCAGGGAGTTGGACATCCAATCATCAACAAGCACTTCATCAACCGTGGTGCATAACGCCAATGTGACTCTTGAAGAAGAGTTTCCTCACGACAGAATCAATATCGGTGATACCTTAGAGACAGATCCACAATTACAGACAAAATTACAGCAGAAGTGGAATGATCACCGGAAAGAGGAGGAGGAAGAAAATGATACAATTGAAGATGAAACTATCCAATCACAAGAAGACTGTGATGATTATATGGATGGTTTGTTTCCATCACCGGCCACATCCCCACCAAAAGAATTGGACCCCAATAAATTGTACGCCTTGTTTGATTTCAATGGACCGGATCCATCCCATCTGGAGTTGATGAAAAATGACTCGGTGGTGCTTCTCAATGACACAGATTCATATTGGTGGTTAGTGAAAAGGCTTATAGATGAAAAGGTGGGGTTTGCCCCAGCGGAAATACTCGAAACATACCAAGAAAGATTGGCACGATTAAACTGCTGGAAAAATGAAATAGTTGAAAGAGGTGATAGCGATGAATTAACACACGACGAGTTGGTGCTCTTTAATTCGGAATACGGAGATTGCACCACGACCCCTTCGATCCATCTCACAGGCAGTGCCATCTCCATTGAAAGAAAAGGCAGTCTAAAAAAAGCGAATGATGCCAATGATAGTGGTATTAAAAAGGCAGTGTCGTTCGCAGATATCGAGGAGTTGGTTGAAGAACAAGAAGAGGTATCACCGTCAAAGAGGATATCAGACACTAACTTCCTGATTAAGAATGTCGAGGATTACCAAGACGATGCAAGCGATTATGAGGACCACGAAATCCACGATTCGTATGATGTCGACAATTCCTATCCTATCCATGACTTGGATAACCATGATGAGTACGTTCCCAAGGACAGAGTTAAACTGCATGTGGCCAAAACTCGAAAGAGCGGAAAATCAAGTGAGAGCATCAAAATGCTCGAAGACTTATTATCCACTTTTGAGGAAGTGGAGACAATATCCACCGGCACTCCCAGTGTATTGCAATCACGATCAACCAACAATCCCACGATTCAGCTCCACCCTGATGTTAATGGAATATTTGCCACGCTAATTGATCAGATCGATAAAATTGATAAAATGGTCCAAATATTAGACTTGGATCACGCCAAGAGGCCCCAACGGTTCGAGTAAAGAACATTGCCAAGAAATGTGAGGTGGATACGTCGGGAAAATACTGGGTGGTTTCTGAGAAACCCCTCAATTTTAGCTGGTTGCCTATGTTGTCTTTTTCCCGTCTCACTTTGCGGGGTTGGTGTATGCGGCGATAGTGCAGTCTAGACCTTATTAATAGATGTAACGTCGTTCATAACGTTCTGTTTCTCACTCTTCCCTCGGTGTGATCCTTACGGATCCCTCAGTCCGATGAGAATCATCCTATAACGGATTTGCAATATGCAGGTATCTTGGCAGTGGGCCCACTGGTTGTCATCAAAATGCGGCGAAATGGAAATCCCGGGAGGAAAAACTTTTTTGGCATGGTGTTCCTGAAGTAAAAGGGGTTGCTGAGCGTTTGATTGACCTCACAAATGATAGCACTTTGCTTAAATGTGTGGTATTTCTAAGTATTCATGCAACTAAGCTTGTACTATCATATAGAGCTTTTTATTTTTCTTAAAAAGCTTTTAGTTTCAAGTACCGCAAGTTCCTGCTGAGCTCATGAGCTTACGTGTGCCCTCGGAAATTTGTTTTTCCCCAGGAATAAAACACGGCTAAATAGTCCAGGTCACCGGTAAAAGGTGGGGAAAATGTGGAGAAACCTTTTGATCTAATCCATTGAGTTCTTTCCAAAGAAGAGAAAACCTGTTGTCAAAGGTGAGCTCCGAACACCAGTTGCTCTTATTCATAAAACATGGTCTTATTTTTACTATCATTCCATGTGGGGTAAAACGGCTTTCAAAACCGGAAAAATGGAAATTCCGGATAAAATTTTTGATTTATTGCTCCAGATTTCTATAAATACTGGGGGTTTCCCCACATTTTTAAGGCCTATGGGCTCTCTGGTATTCTTAATATAGTAAAACTACGAATGTCAACAGAAAACGTTAGTTACGAAAACGGTGAGGAATATGCCTCGGTGGATAAACTTGAGCCTGTGGAATACCACGAAAGAGAGGACGCACCATTAACTTGGAAGTCATGGCTCATTTGTTGTTTTGCTTCCTTCGGTGGTATTTTCTTTGGTTATGATTCGGGTTATATTTCCGGTGTCATGGGTATGACCTACTTTATTGAGCAATTCACTGGTAAAAGTCCAAGTGATCCAGACTTTGCGTTAGAATCATGGCAAAAGTCTCTCATTACTTCCATTCTGTCTGCCGGTACCTTCTTTGGTGCTATTTCTTCTGGTGATTTGGCCGATTGGTTTGGTAGAAAGATGATCATTCAAGTGGGATGTCTTGTCTTCTTGGTGGGTGTCATTCTTCAAACAGCTTCCAGTACCATTGCTCTCATGGCTGTTGGTAGAATTATTGCCGGTTTTGGTGTGGGTTTTGTTTCTTCCACAATCATTCTTTACATGTCTGAAATTGCACCAAAGAAAGTCAGAGGTGCAATTGTGAGTGGCTACCAACAATGTATTACAATCGGTTTATTGCTTGCATCATGTGTTGATTACGGCACCCAGAACTACACCACTAGTGGTTCCTACAGAATCCCAGTTGCGCTTCAAATGCTTTGGGCATTGATCCTTTTCATCGGTTTGGTTTTCTTGCCGGAATCTCCAAGATTTTACGTTAAGAGGGGTGACATTGAAAAGGCTTCATCTATTTTGTCGATATTGAGACAGCAGCCAACTGAATCTTCTTATGTTCAAGAAGAATTGGCGGAAATCATTGAAAACCATGAAATGGAACAAGCATTAATCCCAACCCAATCTTACGTCCAATCATGGATGGCATGTTTTTCTGGCTCCCTCAGAGATCAATCTTCTAACTTGAGAAGAACTATCTTGGGTACCTCTCTTCAAATGATGCAACAATGGACCGGTATTAACTTCATCTTCTACTTTGGTACCACTTTCTTCCAACAATTGGGGACCATTAAGAACGAGTTCTTAATTTCCATTATCACAACCCTTGTTAATGTTTGCTCTACTCCGATTTCCTTTTACACAATTGAAAAATGGGGTAGACGGTTCATTTTGATCTATGGTGCCGCTGGTATGGTTGTTTGTGAGTTCATTGTTGCCATCGCTGGTACTGTAGATGGTAACAACGACAACACTGTCAGGGCCATGATTGCTTTTATCTGCATCTACATTTTCTTCTTTGCTTCTACTTGGGGTCCTGCTGCTTGGGTCGTCATTGGTGAGATGTTCCCATTGCCAATTAGAGCCAGAGGTGTTGCCTTATCTGCAGCTTCTAACTGGTTATGGAACTGTATTATTGCTGTCATCATTCCATATATGGTCGACACCGACAAGGGTGACTTGGGTGCCAAAGTTTTCTTCATTTGGGGTGCCTTGTGTGCTGTGTGTCTTGTTTACACAATTTTCCTAGTCCCGGAAACTAAGGGTTTGTCATTGGAACAAATCGATATCATGTTAACTGAAACTACACCCTGGAATTCTGCTAAGTGGATTCCACATGATGTTTCTGAGCACAAGAATTTTATCGAAGAAACTAAAGGTTCAGCTGTTGGTGAAGAAAATGTCTGAAAACGATTTAATGCATCGCTAGTCTACTTTATAATATCAATGATCAATTTTAATCTTTCTTGCAACTCTTCTATGTCATTTTCCACCTGCCTCATTCTCTTCGGAATTTGTCATGTCCTGCACATGTAGTTTGCGAGGGATGTTTCAGCCGTTCCGGAAAAAAAAATTACATCAAAACACAATATCGGATTAGTCAAAGGTCCGAGAGCCAAGGAAATGTACAATCCCGGTGGTGTAGGGACATATTTACATCTGAGTTTCTGGCAAAATCAATAGCAATGGATATGGGTTGGATTTTGTATTCAAAATTAAAAAATGCACGAAGAGTTATTTACGAGCCAATACACATGTGACCAGGACAAGTATATTATGTCGTTCTTGTCATTTGAGTTTTACAGTGCCGAGTCATAATCGAATGGAGATTAAAAAACTCAAGCATTACGCTGAACAACATTCACCTCAAATTATTGAATGATATTGGTAATGTGGTCTTGGAAGATGACGGGTACCAAAAAATCTGAAGCCAACTCTGCGAAAGCCAATAGAAGGCTTCCCAGTCTTCCCAAGGGTAGCAACGAGTGCAATCATGAATCCAATAACAAGGCTGCGTGCAAAAAATGTCACAATGATTTCAAAAATTTGAAAAACCTTTTAAAAAATAGATGTTCCGTCGCTTTTAAGAATTACTATACAATTGTTATCACCTTATTGTTGAATAAAAGATCATTGAAGCCTTTCTTGGAAAAATCTATTTTTATGGAAATATTTTCTTGGACTTTTTTTAGCAATTTAGTCCAATGGTTTGAAACATTATTTAAAACCGAGGTTCGAATCCCAAAAAAAAAATCAATTTCAGCATCCATTTTTAAATTGTGTCCTCCAATATATGAGCAACACCTTGAGACAGACGCTCAAATTTGGCACTGTCAAAGATCCCACTATTCTTTCTTAACCTGAATACCCAAATAGATGTCAATTACGTAATTTCCTTAACCGAAAAAATTGACCTTTTTAATAGAACCTCATCTTTTCAGCACAATGAGTTCTAGAGCCTTGAAACGACTCAACAAGAACAATCTAGAGGACGAATTAGCGAAATATCAGAATTCAGCCAAGGGCGAAGAATACAGTAGTGAGGACGAGACACCAATACAATCCAATAAAGTTATTAATGCCTTTTCGATGTTGAACGGGGATGAAGATCCTGAATCGGATTCGGAATCGGAGTCGGAATCGGAATTGGAATCGCAATCAGGATTGCACTCATTGGATGAAAAACCAATTGAACAATTATCCATTAAGAAATCAAGCCAATCAGTCCATAAACCAAAGAGTAAAAATATTGACGATTTAGAGGACGAAGAGCTTGATAAACTATTGGCCGATTTAAAGATCAAGGACAGAAGAGCTGCTGGTCAAGAGGACGTTTCAAGTGATAGTGATGTTTATGAATCTGCAGATGATGAAGGCTTTGAGACTATTATCGATTCTTTTCCAATGTTCACTCCAGGTGGGAAATTGTTGACCTCCAAGAAATACAAGAGGTGGGCTCACTTATTGAAATTAAACCCGAGAGATTTGAACCCTGACCGTGAGTTTGAAAATCTATTCGGAAAGCTTTCCACCGCAGCCATAGATTCGGCAGATTCTACATCCTCCAGTTTTATCACACCAGAAATGCTTAAAGAGATCAAAAAGCTAAGTAAAAGGGTTAGGGGTTGGTCTGGAAGAGATCATCGATCAATTCCTGGCACCAATAGAAAGTTGGTTCTGACGAAAATCAGAGACGACTGGCTGCCAATTCAGAAAAAGCCAATCTCATTAGACCCTATTGATAAAACCAACCTATTGGCCTTATTTCAAACAAAGTACAAAAATGATTGGAAGGATGTCATTGAAGACGACCTTAATAAAGACTTGAAGAACGGAATAAAGTACTATTCGATGGGAACAGGCCCAATGTACTCTCGAGCCTCTACCACGGAATTTTTCATGTCCACTTGCATTCAACCGGATCATGAGTCTCTTATAAGATTGCTTCAAAGGTCCCCGTACAGTTTGGAGACCATTCTCCAGGTGGCGTCAATTTTACAGAGACAGGGGGACAATTCTAACACCAATGGGTTGATTGAAAGGGCTTTGTTTCTTTTTGACTGGAGTTTACCCAATGGGTTTGAATTAGGGGATGGGTATTCTAGATTACCATTTGAATTCTTCTTAAACAGGCAGATTTATCTAACCATTTTCAGATACATCACAGTTTTAACTCAAAAATCGACATTTTACACCGCATTCACATATTGCAAGTTATTGCTGTCATTTGACCCTAATGAGGATAGCTATGGTGTTAGATATTTCATTGACTTTTTTGCTTTCATGGCAGGTGAGTTTGATTGGATTGTCGAGTTTTTTAATTCCTCCTTGTGCCAATGTTATCTCGAATGGCATACACCTTCCTTGATGTACACCCTTGCTATGTCATATTTTAAACTGGATCAACGGGAAAAGGCTATTGAGGCCTTGAAAATGGCTTATAAAGAACATCCATATACGGGTCACGAGATCTTGACCAAATTGGCACATTTCGATCATCCTTGGCTGTTAGGAAATGTCTCTCCTACTGTGGAGTTAGCAACCAGTATTTACTGTGTGAGACTTTCTTTTTTACTGGAGGATGATGAACCTTTGAAACAATTCATTCAAAAGCAATTGATCCAAGTTATTGAAAGTGTGGGTAAGCCAAACGTGGCAGGTTACTACCTGAACAATAAGATCGAAATTCCTCAAAACCTAATCCGATACGTCATTCTTTCTAATGAATCCTCTGCTATGGCCAAAATCCCGGAATCATTTTGGAAAGAGAATGAAGTTTATGAATTTGATGTCCTGCCACCTTCATTGGGAACAACGGTTTATAACTACATAGACGATGATAGAATGACCCAAGAAATGATGCAACAATCCCTTCAGACCGAGGAAATTCGCCAATTGGAGAATCTGCTTCATCAAAACATTAGAGAAGAAAACTAATACATATATAGAGTAAAGTAACTTTAAAGCAAATGAGCACTCTTCAAAAAACCGTTTCCTACTGTTGACTTTTCACTTTGAATGGTTACATCGCAGGAGCATCCCATGCAATCACCGCAGGATCACCTCAGCGACGAGGACAGATTTCCTACTAAGAAGAAGAAGGATCGAATGAGAAAAAAGAAGGCGAATGCGATTTTGAACAAGCCAAGTGCCCATATAGATTCCAAAACAGCTTTGAAGGGTATTGGTCTGAATTTGAACATCTCTAAGAAGAAGATGACATTCTCGGAGAAGCGGAAGCACCAGGAGAGATTGGAGTTTCAAGATTTGTTATGGGAGGCGATGAATGAGTCAGATTTAGTGGGTACAGACCACAAACAGGTCAATAGCAGACAGGTCTTAGGAAGGGTTTTACCGGATCAATCGACCCAGTTCGAGGAATATTTGAGAGCTACTGGTAGTAGTATGGGTAGGGGAAAGGATCCTTTTTACAAATCACGCCAAGAGGTGAAACAGAAAAGAACTACGCATGAAGAACCTGACAATGATCATAATGATAGACCATTCAATACATTTTCTGAACGGTTGAAGAAAAGTCAACCATTGCATGAAAACTCGGCAAGAGAGAAAGAAAATATATCATTTAATTCATTTTCTGACAAGTTGAAGGAAAAGAAAGATGTGGCATCGTACTCAGAAAAGACAAAGCAAAGAAAACCTGCCAAGGTTAATATCATGAAGAGAGATGCAAGTGGATCAGAATCAAAGTTACAGGATACTCTGAAGAACGAGACTGAAATGAGCACGCCAACACCACCAGTCTCCACAGAACCAAATTCAACCGCTGACGCTTTAACTAGCGTGGTTTCATTATTGCTCAAATTGTCGGAAAATAAGCCTTCAGATGGATTGAACATTTTGTCGATTGTTCAAACAGTGTTATCTCAAAAGAACGGAAAAATTGAGAGTGATTCAGATTCAGAATCTTATAGAAGAATAAAAAAGACTGTTAAAATAAAGGCGAAAGAAAAGAGGGAGAAAAACAAGAGATATGAAATGATATCAGAGGCGGAATCGGAGTCAGAATCAGACTTCGACAGTTACTCTGGCCGTAAATCCAGAAGAAGTGGTAAATCTAAAAGAAAATCAAAAAAGAGGCTCGAGTCAGATTCAGAATCCTCAGGATCTGATTATGAGTACGAAATGTACAAAGCCATGAAGAAATACAAAAAGTACCAATTATTAAATCATCAAAAATCATTAACGTTTAAAAGATCCAGACACAAGTTCACTGAGCGCACCGATTCCGATTCCGATTCCGACTCAGATTCAGATTCAGATGATTCTTACATTGAATATAAGAAGAAAAAGGCTGCGAGGGAAAAGGCTAGAAAACAACAAATGAGGGAGGATATGGAGAAGGAACGTAAGAAATTAAAGAGACACGAGGAAAAGAAAAAGGCTAAAAGGTACGATTCCAGTGACTCGGAGATCGATGACAGACGCCAGAAGAAGAAAACGTCTAAAAAGTACGATTCTAGTGACTCGGAGATAAATGACAGACGTAATCACAATTCCGAGAAGAAAAAGAAGGATAGAGAGGAATATCAAAAGATGAAACGAAATTACCAAAAGGTTTATGAACATCGGTCTCGAATTACCATTGAGGAACCCAGCGAGGAAGAATTGGAACCCCAATATAACCCGCCAAAGATGTTGATGTATCATCTAAAAAATAATCAAAGTTGGAAGGACAAGGTCGAATCAGACGAAACAGATTTGGAGTTGGATGAGGGAGGTTACGGAAAGAACCATTCAAGGGATGGATCAAACTCAAATTCCTCTCATTATGAGGAGGAATACTTGAAGGTTAAAGGAACACCAAATCCATTAATGTCGGATTCTGATTTTGAGGAAGAACATCTTAAATCAAAGACATCAAAGAGAAAACCTAATCCATTGGTGTCTGATTCTGACTCTGATGAGTGCATTAAACCAAAGCAAAAGACAGTCCTTAAGGAAAAGACAAGGACTAAGGCAAAACCGAACCCAGTAATGACATGTTCGGACGAGGATTCTGACGAGAATTACATCAAATTAAAAAATACAACAAAGTCCAAATCCAAGTCGAACCCAGTAATGTCAGATTTTGAACAGGATCACACTATATCAAAAAATAAGTCCAAGTCCAAGTCCAGTCCTAATTCATTGATGTCGGATTCGGAATTTGACCAAGGCTATACTAAGTCTAAGACAAAGAGTAAGGCCAGTGCTAAACCAAATCCACTGCTCTCAGATTACGATTCAGATGATTACAATGAGCCAAAATCCAAGAAAAAGGCCAAGGACAGGCCGAATCCGTTGATTTGGCATTCGGACTTTGAGGAAGGGCAATTGAAGACGTCAAAAAAAGATCCCAATCCATTGATGTCGGATTCGGAATCTGATCAAGGCTATACTAAGTCAAAGACCAAGAATAAGGCCAGCGCTAAATCAAATCCACTGCACTCAGATTCCGATTCAGATGATTATACTAGACCGAAAACCAGAACGAAGGCCAAGTCCAAGATTAAGTCCAAGCCAAATTCCTTAATTTCCGATTCCGACGAGGATTACACCAGACCAAAACCTAAATCCAAAGCCAGGGCCAAGGCCAAGTCCAGACCAAACCCAGTGCTGTCAGAATCCGATTCGGACGAGGACTATACCAGAACAATGAGAAAGACCAAGACAAAGACCAACGCCAAGCCAAGACATAACCCATTAATTTCAGACTCTGAATAAGAATATACATCTTTGGCCACGCCAACTTCCAGTCATTAGAATTCGCATTTTATAAGTTCATGATATATTTCTGGTTATATAGATAGAAAAGAGATAAAAATAAATCGTAGTAAAGACGTGAAGACCAATGAAACTAAAAAACAATGGCTTATATAACCAGGTGCAATTGAATAATGTATGTTTGTAAAAATGGATTGGGGCTCTAATCAGTGAAGATAACAGACAACCCCTCTTGGATTGTGGTTGCGGCCAAGTGGCCGTCGACACTGAACATCTCCCCCATCATGAGGGATCTGTTTTCACCCGATTTGATTGATTTCACGTTGTAGGAGAAGAACTGGGAGGTGTCGATCTCTTTGTTGAAGTAGATGGTGTGATCAAGGGACACGGAGAACTTCGTGGTGAACATTTCTCTCAGATTCAACCTCATGTTGGTGCTTAGGAAGAAATAGTCCGAGATGTATGCCAATGCGACCCAGTTGAAGACCTTTGGATCGTCCAATACTTCTTTTGACCGGACCCAATATCTCAACGTCCTGTCGCTGGGCTGAGCATCTTTTTCTTCCTTGGGGATTTCCTCCAATTGGAACATATCTAGTGGCAATCTCCACTCGAACGGTTCTCTTCTGTAGCATTTGATGATCTCCTCTTCTGCCTTCTCACCCTTCAAATACTCCAAGTGGGGGATCTTCATTGCTCTTTTCGACCAGATTTTGAAGAGTTCCTCCTGGGTGTACATTTTGTCCGGGTGGTCGATGTCCTTTCCAATCACCGGTCCTTTTCTATGATGGTTTAGTTGGCCTGTCATATTCGACGCTGAGCCTTCCAGTTGGTTTGCCTGCAACGTGACAATTGCCTTGTAGATCAGTACCTCCTTCTGGAAGAGCGCAATTTCTCTTGTGCAATAGTTCTTGCCCTCCTTCAGGCTCGTCACCTTGTAGATCAAGACTGGGGTTGGCTGAGCAGCGTGGAGGAAGTGGCACTGGATCGAGATGGGTTTCCACGACTTTTCCGCCGTGTTTGTGTATCTTAAAGCACATAGAACCGCCTGCGCGGCCATTGTGCCTCCGAATAACCCACTGCCTGCCGAGCCGCTTCTATAAGGTGAGAAGAGATGGCCCGTGTTCACAAACGTATCCGAGTCGATTCTTTTCACATCCAAGAGCATCTCCAGCTGGGATCTTGTGTCCCTCAATTCCATTTCCAATCCTGATTCCAAACCACCCTCTTTCAAGTCTAAGCCTGATTTTGGGTCTTGATCCAGATATGAGATTGACGTGTCTGTGGAAGCGGTATTGTAACCCTCATCTTCGGATAGGGACCTTCTCGTGTCCACCCTTGTTATAGAGTTCAAACGGTGGACGTTAGTGGTTGTTAACTTGTTGAGCATGTGGTTTCCAAAAGGAAGCCTCACTCTCCTAAACGTTGATATCATTTGCTATCTTAAGGGCGGGGTAATTGACAACGTGGAAAGATGAATTGTTCTGGACCCAGCAAGCTGCTCATCTGCTCATGGAGGAGAAATCAAAAGTGGATTTTATTTTATTTATTTTATAGATATGTAAAAAGGAAGTAGTAAGAGATGAGGAGGAATTTCAATAGAGAGGGATAAGATTAAAAAAAGGCGAGGAGGAATCGGATGATGGATATTGGGAAGCAGTGGGTATGTGTATTGGCCACGTTCTCAAATTTCCATTCGATTGATGACTGTGAGGAATTAGTGGAAGTGGAGGTAGTGGATGCGGTGGAAATAGCAGACGTGGTTGACGTGGAAAGTGGAAGGGTGTTGAAGAGACAGTCTGTTGTGTAAGTGGTGAGAATGCCATTGGAAACAGTGGTGAGTGTGGTAAATCCAGTGGTTTCAATTGGTTGACAGTGCATTAAAGTACAGGTGGTGGTGATCAGAGTGGTAGATATCACTATGTGGAGAGACGAAGATGTATCTGTGCTGAGCAAGGTGGAAGAATGAGACGGTGTGAGCTGAGCGGTTGTTGGTGAGCTTGCAGACACAGAAGAAGGCGGTGGGGGTGGCCTAGAAGAAGGTGGTGGGGGTGGCATAGAAGAAGGTGGTGGGGGTGGCATAGAAGAAGGTGATGGGGGTGGCCTAGAAAAAGGTGGTGGGGGTGGAGACTGTGATGGAGGATGAGCTGACGAAATTGGAGAGGATGACGTAAGCAAAGGTGTGCTCATGGTAACATAGGATGACGGTGGCGAAGCAGATGAAGTTGACGGAAAAGATGGTGTTGGACCAGAAAATAAAGATGATGGAGAGGTTGTGGTAGATGATGAAGAGTAAATGACTGGACAGGTAACTATTGGCGCAATATGATTGAAAATAGTAACCGTGGTGGTCACGTCACCGTTAGAAACGATGGTAACAAGTGGAACATCAAGAAAAGAATCGGTGATAGAAACCAGAGCGGTGCAAGAGGTGGAGGCCAGTGTAAAGAATTGTTGATCAACTGTGATAATGACGTCCTCAACAATACAATCGATGGGAACAATAGAAAAGGCACAGTCGGTGATAAACGTGGTCTCTGTGGACGTCGTAGGGGTAAACGTTGGACACATCATTGTGAAGAAATCATAATTAGTGACGGTGACTTCAGTTGAAGATCTGCCGTTCGAAATCAATGTCACTGACTCATTGGCAAGAAAGGAACCTGTGATTGACGCTGGCGCCGAGCATATTGTGGAAGTAACCCCAATTGTGGAACCTCCCACCGTCACAGGCGAGTCCTGCAAGACACAACTGATTTCAACAGACGATGACCCACAGCCAGTAATAAACGTGGTCTCTGTGGACGTCGTAGGAGTAAATGTCGGACACGTAAATGTCGGGGTCAGATAGTTGGTTATCGTGAAAGTTGATGTGACATCGATCCCATTGACAGTGGTGACACTTGTTTCCGGAACCATCACCGCAGACGACACGGCTGCTGGAAGTAAACATACTGTAGACCACAGGGTAGCGGTGTTTGCCCCAACGGTATAGGCGGAATCGGCAACCTGACAGCCAATACTGACAATGGATCCTGAGCAATCGGTGTAGTACGTTGAAGTGGTGGAAGTAACTGGCCTGAAACTTTCTGTCAATGGACAGATTGTAGTGACTGTAGTAACTGTGCCATCAATCACCGTGACATATACCGTTTCCATTGTTTTAATCGACGCCGTCGCATACGAAAACGACTCGTAAGTGGTGATGGTTTCACCATTTGTGGTTTCAACAACAATCCTATGTGGAAAGGAGGTGGCCACGCAATTATCTGTCTGGAAACACGTGGTTGATGCAACATATGTGTACTGCTCTTGAGGATCTTCAAGGACAATTGGTATGTTGTTGAAAGTCATGTACTCGTACGGTTTATCTGCATATTTGATGGTGATTTCAAAGGATGCGTCCACAACCCCGGTGGTGGGCATCTGAACTGCCGGTGTAAGAAACTTGACATAATCATAAGAAGAGTCATAACCGTTGTATTGACCAGATGGTGCAAAGAGGGTATCATAAAAAGTCGTGTCTGGAGCTGTAACACACGTACCATCATCCATACATAATTCAAACGATGACCCTGGCGTCACCTCCCATGCTACTTGTCCGTCATTACCATATTGGTCAACTGTCAACCTTGTCCAAGGACCCAACAATATTGGAAAATCAAACTCAACTTGTCCGTTTGAATGCACATTAACGGATATGACTGTAGAGTCTTGAATATATGTCTCAACCAATTCTCCTCGCTTACCAAGGGTGAACATCTTACCATGAGCAATTGTCTGCAAGCAAGTTATCAGAAAGAGAACTGCAATCATTCTGAATACTCAAATTTAAAGTCAATCAAAGAATGAGTAATCACATTTCTGGTAGGGGTCTGTTCCTTTAAATACATTTCTGTGTTTATCTCATGAAGATTTCCTCTTTTGGAGGAAAACAGTTACAAACCATTCTTTCACCTTCCTAATTGGGGAGTCAATGGAGGTTTCTCATCAAATCTCAAACGCTGAGTGAAATTTCACGCAGGTTTTATAATTTGCCGCGTATGGCAACCGTGCATTGAACACCCAAATTAGGAAGGCGTTGAAATGTTCTTTTTACTAACCTGATACGAAGAAGATTGAATGAATTTTCGATATTGTACGATTTAATAATCATCTTCGAGGATCCAGCAATGACGAATTTGATGCCATTGGTGGAGGACCATACTTCGAAATAGCAAGGCAAAAAGCTCATTTGTTTTCGTTTAAATTGAACTCCCACAGTTCTAATAATAGACGGCTGCATAACCGGTTAAATTGATATAGATTATATCAATTTCGATTGGTTTACGGCAGAAATGTATTAAATTCACCTTAAATTCTGCTATAAAACCCTCCACTCTTAGTATTCTTGAAGTTCCTTTGTGGTCATCTCCAATCTAATCCAGTTACTCAAACAGTTTTGATCATGGACATCAGGTGGTGCGAAATAACCAGAATCCTCAGGAGCAGAACACTTGTCGGAGTTTGGAATGTTCTTATATGGGGAGTGATGATAACCGATATCTCTGAACCAATGAATCTTGGATCTATCTTCAAACAACCCCAAACCAACAGAATGAACAGGAGCATCACCCCAACGCTCATAGTAGAACCCACCAGCTTCCTCCAAGGCGTCCATCCAAGAGGAGTAGGCCTCGCCTCTGTAAAAGTCCATGTCACCGATCTCAAAATTTGACCAGAAGTGACAGGTGGAATAACCGCCGGTCATTTTGGTGTAGTCGGGATGCTGGACGTTCTCAGTCAACCATCTAAAGGCACCGTTTGGATGAACATGTTCAGGATGTTTCTCCAAGTGCTTCAATGTGACGGGCCATAAGGTTTCGACTGTTAATGGGTTATCATAAAGAGAGATGGTGAAACCGTATGTCTTGTTATTATCCTCCATGAACTTGAATAAATCGTAATCCACTTGGCAGTAGTAATCGGTTGCTGGTTCAAATCTCCAGTAATATCTGAACTGCTTCAAACGATCCATCTCGTAGAATTTTGCAGAGTTGAATCTACACATGTTGTGATATGACACCTTATCGATGTATTGAACTCCCTTGGCCTTCAAAGCTGCAATTTTTTCGGCCTCTAGGTCCTCGTCGATGTTTGCTGGCTTGTTCCACATCTCAGGTGGGATGATTTCAAAGTAACAATCACTCAATGTTTGTCTTTGAACGGTTTCCTTGAACTCCTCAGTAAATGGCTCGTCATTAATGAAAGTGTAAGGATAGTGGTAATTATGATTCCAGTGGGTTTCCAACTGACGGATCGTGTGGATGATATCTTCCAACTCTTGGTTTCTAACCAACGTCAACAACGTTGCGTTAGCTCTTGGGTATTCATCTTTGCCAAGAACCAACCTGTTACCACTTTCATCGATGTATTGGTTATATGTCAACTTTGAAAACTTTGGTTCCGTGATTCTCTTTGTGTAAACCTCTCTGAAGAAGTCCATATTCTCATCAACAATGTTTTCCCTGATATTGTCCAAGAGTGATTCATCAAAGGTCAAAGCTGCCTTGACTTCTTCCCAAGTCATAGGGGTATACTCCTTTTCTGACTTGCTTGATGTACTCATCAACTTTTCGTTTCTTTGGATCCCGTATTGCTTCAAATTAGAGGCATAGGATTTGAGATCCGTTGGAGACCTTGATCCTTCCCCTGTCGAATTAAGTGATGATCTTGTAAAAAATAACACCAGGCATGTAGCCAGAATCGCCAACATGTATCTTGTTGTCTTCTTATTCAGTACCAACATGATTGCCGACGTTTAGGAGGAGAAGAAACGCTGATTCTAAAATAAAAAATCACATTTTGGAGCTCGGTGGAAAAGCGTGTATGTGGTGATGCTCAGCAAAGTGTTAAACAGCATACGTGAGATTCAGCCTCAATGAATAATAATTGAAGAAGTAAAAACAGAAGTACCTTCTATGCTTGATTATATTTGAATAATGGAGAAAATACGGCTTTGAAATCACTCTATGTAACCCCATCTAAACAAACTCATTCAATTTACGTGTTTTCAGCTTCTAATTTTATAGCTTAGTAATGGGGCATGTTTGCAGTACCAAGACCTTCATTTTTGTTTGATTTTGACTTCAAATGTGGATTATTAAACGCGTTTCCTTCTTCATGAAAAGAACGATGAGCGTATTGTGATTTTTTGCCACTGTGAATGTAAGATTCCTTAATCAATGTATCAATTATCCGCCACTTTGCACGGTCATGATGATGACGTGAAGGCATTAGCAGCGTTTGACGATAATGCAATTGTTTCTGGCTCGAGAGATTCAACTGTGAGAATTTGGAACAGATTGAATGTGGAATCTAACAAGTTTGATTCCTCGATAATCAATTACAAATCAAGCAAATTCATCAACGCTTTAGGTATTTTTAAAGAGAATATGATCGTATCAGCAGGAAATGACAATCTCATTTATATAACCGATAGGAATGCGGATTTCCTGACGGAGAAAGATCCAAAATACTGTTTGGTGGGCCACGAAGCCAATGTGTGTGCTCTTGATACTCTCGACGATTTAATAATCTCTGGTTCATGGGATGCAACTGCCAAGGTTTGGAATACTGAGGGTGAAGTGCTCTATGATTTGAAGGGCCATGAGTACTCAGTGTGGTCCGTTAAATTCCTAACGAGGGACATCTTCTTGACATGTGGTGCGGACGGTACTTTGAGGAAATGGCATGGTAATAAATTGGTTAAGATGGTTAAGGCTCACGAGGACGTTGTGAGAGATTTACTTGTTTTACCCAATGGAGACATAATCACGTGCTCCAACGATACCACAATCAAAATATGGGACCAGGGGACCTTTTCGTTGAAATCCACGCTGATAGGACATCAAAATTTCATATACTCATTGGCATTGACTCCAAATGGGGAGATTGTCAGTTCCGGTGAGGATAGATCTATCAGAATCTGGAGAGATTCACAATGTATTCAGGCGATTACATTGCCTTGTATATCGATTTGGAAGGTGACTGTACTTCCCAATGGGGATATTGTGAGTGGCTCATCCGACTCGATTGTTAGGGTCTTTTCCCGCGATCCACAACGTATGGCCAATGAATTGGAGCTAGCTGCGTTTAGAAAGGAATTGGAGTCTTCTTCTGTGAGTGAGTCTGTCATTCAAGGTGTAAACAAGGAGGAATTGCCTACGTTGGAAACTCTTGACACGGACGAGCAGAAAGTGGAGGGGGAGATTAAGTACGTGAAAAACAACTCAAAGGTGGAATTGTACCAATGGACAAATGGCCAATGGTTGAAAGTGGGAGAAATGGTGAGCGGCAACTCAAGTAACCAAAAGAAGTTTTACCAAGGCGCATACTATGATTATGTCTTTGACGTGGATATTGCAGACGGAGCTCCACCTTTAAAATTACCCTTCAATTTAACTGAGAACCCCTATAGTGTGGCCGAAAAGTTTCTTGCGGATAACGATTTGCCATATTCTTATTTACAAGAGGTTGTTAATTTTATTCTACAAAATGCTGAAGGGGCAACATTGGATCATAGTAAGCCTTCGTTATTACCCATTAAGGCATATGTGGGCTTTACCGGGTTCAACCAGTCGCAGATGATCAATGGGTTTAAGAAGTTGAATGACAAACAGAGTGAAGAATACCAGCTTCCAGCCAGTCAATTTGAGACCTTGATCAATTGCGAGGATTTTGCCGGGTTGAGTGTCATGGCGGGTGATATCATCCAATATTGGGATACTGACTCCCAATTGATTGGGTTCGATATTTTGAGAGGAGTCATTACAAAGATCCAGCCTTTTGATAATCTTTTCCCTATTATCAAGACCGGGTTGGACTCGACAAATCCAAAAGTGGTGATGATGACGATCAGGGTTTTGGTGAACACTTTTTTGGCGAAAAAATGGGGGGAGCAGATGTTCTTGGACGAAGAGGTGTTGGATATAATCATCGGAGACAATGTCTTGAAGAATGCTCAGGCGAAATTGATGTACATTTCTCTTGCAACGCTAATTCTGAATTACTCTGTTTTGACGGCCAAATTCAACTTGATGACGTTGAAGGGTAAGTTGGTCCCAATTATTAAGCAGCTGGTCACCAAAATCGTTGACGAGGAGAGCGGCTATAGACTATTGGCTGCGATCGGTACTTTGAACACTCTTGGGGATCTTGGTTGTTTGGATTGGGTCCAGTTGGCATTTCAATCCTTCAACAGCCCCAGATTCACCCAGTTGAAAGGGGAGCTTAACTTATGAGCAACTTACTTACACAATTAGATAACTTTCTTATCCTTTAATTCTTTGACGACGTTCTGGTAAACAGAATCCACCGGTTCGTTACAGTTGACTTTAATGACCTTGTCCTGTTCTCCGTAATAATCAACAACAGGCATGCTGGTTTCGATGAACACTCTGAATCTCTTCTTGATACTCTCAATGTTGTCATCCGCTCTGCCGGAGGTCTTTCCTCTGTTAAGCAATCTCTTCAGCATCACCTCTTCAGGACACTCAAAATAGATCACGGCCTTACCTTGGGCCACCTGGTTTTCAAAGGAAATTGCCTGATCCATCTTTCTTGGGAAACCGTCGATCAAGAAGTTCTTAGCACCGGTTTGGACAGCCTCTGTGACGGCATTTTCCAGCAATTTGATCGTCACCTCCTGAGGAACAATTAAACCCTCTTTAATGTACTCCTTGATTAACTCACCGTATTGGGAACCCTCCTTGTTCTGTTCTGCTCTCAATAAATCACCTGCAGATAAGTGAACAAATTTGAAATCTTTGACCAAATTGGCACACTGAGTACCCTTACCAGAACCAGGACCTCCCAGGACAAATATCACGTTGATTTCATCGGAACTGTATTTGGGAGAAACAATGAGCGGATCAATCGAGGCAATAGGTGGTTTAGAAACATGATCCATATTGTAATAAGTCAACCCAATCGCAGCGGCACCAAGAACGGTCAAAGGCCAAAAATGGTTAGTTTTTTTTGCTGAATTATTACCGGTGGCATAACCTCTCACCAGAGATCTGGCTGGTGCGACGGATCTTGCAAAGGATCTGAACATTTGGCGTCCAAGAAGACGATACTGAAAAGTTTTCAAATATGCTCAGTAGAATAAATAAAACTTAAGATATAAATATAATAGTAGTATAAAGGATGGGGGGTAGTCATTAGGAAGTCTCACCATCTGTTGGCGGACATGTCGTTTCTCACTCTGTTGTAATCGAAGAGGGCTTCGATTTGACCGTTACCAGCAAAGGCAACGTCTTGATCCCACAAGTTCTTTTGGGCCCATTGGGTGATGGCGGAGTCGGTGACATGGTCGATATTTTGGGCGATTTCGGCCTCGGAGGAGACGTAGCCGTTGTTGAAGAATTCGGTGGCAACGTTTGCGGATTCAACAACAGGAGATGCGACTGGCTTGAGAAGTTGCAACTTCAATTGGGCCTTAGCCTTCTCCAATTCGATTTGCTTGACGGTACCGGTGGAGAATCTATTCCAGTTCTTCAAGGTGAAATGGACGGTTTCATCAAAGTTTCCGACGTTGGAAGAGGCCAAGTAGGCACCCCACAAACCGACATCAGAGAATGCCAATTGGAAGTGGTCGAATGAGTCGACCAAGTGGTTTTCTTCGAGGAATTGGGCCAGGGTTGAGCCAATGAATGGGGAAAATGGAGAGGCAGCACCGGCGTAGGAACCGTTAATTTGAGCGGCAACCAAACCGGTGTAAAGGGATTCGACGTCGGAAGCACCAGGGGTCTTGACGGAAATGGCGACGTGGGCTTGTGGCAAGGTGTCATCTCTCAATCTGATGTCGGAACCAAGGAATAAGGCGGATTCAAAAGGAGTCTTAGCACCGGTTGGGATGTTCAATTCGGAAGCGAACTTGACCAAGTTTTCGTGGTTGACGTCGTTACCAACGTTAACGATGGCAACATTGGAAGAAACCAAGTTCTTCTTGATGAAAGAGACCAAGTCTTGAGATTCCAAGATTTCCAAAGTCTCAGACTTACCGTACTTTGGCAAGGCCAAAGAGGTACCTTGGAAAGCAGTACCAATCATGTGTTCCAAGACCATGTCCTTTGGAGAGTTTTCAAAAGCTTCAGCAACAGCAATAGACTTTTCTTTTTGAGCGTTCAAAGCAACGGAATCACCAACGGTTTGGTTCAAGTTGTTAATGACGGATTTGATCGAAGAGAAGGCAGCAGCAGAGTTACCTTGTTCGTAAGTGGCGGAAGCCAAACCTGACACTTCCTTTGCATTGGAGCTGTACAATTTCACACCTTGACCCTTGGCAACGTTGGTAGAAGAGGCCAAGTTACCCAAAAGAGATGAAATACCGGAGTTGTATGGGTTTTCAGCTCTTGAACCTGAGTTCAAGTAAATACCAACAGAGGAGTTGGAAGCACCTGATGGCTTGGAGATGACGGTGACACCGTTGGCCAACTTGGAAATAGTGGCCTTAGCTTGTTGTCTTGAGCTGGTGGAGAAGAGTCTTCTGGAGAGCATTGTACTGGACTTGAAGGAAGAAGAGGTTCGTCCAATTGCAGGTTGAATTTTTTTCGAGTTGACAAAATTTACTGGAATTGACCAATCAGCGGTCGACAAATTGATGGCTTACGTAAGTGGTGGTATAGTGGCAAAGAGGGTGACGGTGGGGTGGGGGTGTGAGTACTTGTAAGGTCTTGAGGTTGAGATGTTGGGGTTTTCTGATGTTTCGAGGTGGTGTTGTTTTGAGGTTCACACGTGATTTGAATATTTAAGGTGAATAAATTCCAGCGGTGAGAGGTGCGGTATAGTGAGAGATTGCGGTACAGTGTGGCCAGGGGAGATTAATCCAGTCAATGATTGGATATTCATATTGGTGTATTGATATGGACTTTGGTGGTGGGATGAAGTGTGGGAGGATAACGTGTTTTGTTTGTTCATGAGCAAGTATCACAACAAATGGAAAATAGATGTATGAAAGTGTTTATAACGTATTGAATGATGAAGTTTATAATAGAATCTAATTTCTTAACAAAATTTGCAGTCATTGTGTAAAATAATGTGATTTGAGATGGAAATAACCCTGTTTTCCCATACAATGGAACCTTATTTTCATGAGCGATTGGTCACATAGAATGGGTGTATAATGATATCAAATGACGGGGAACATAGAGCTTAATTTTGGAGGACATAGCATTGGTTTTAATAAGTCAGAATCAAAATAACCTGACCTTCTTCATGAGCGATATTTTATCTGGAATGTATGCATAAAGTGATCCGATAGGTGGTCTACGGTTGAACTTGATCAATTTCAAATTGGTCATAATTCCATCTTGCTGATCTGAATAAGTTAAAATGAAAATAACTGGGTTTTCTCCATCACGGTTAACTCCTTCTCAATGAGATTGTCTCGAATGTATGTTTAACCAAATCAAATGACTGTCGCATGGTAATAGTAAAGTTTAATTTTCCACCACGTTAATAGCCTGGTTTTCTCATCAAAAACTACTCTTTTCCCCCGTGAGCACCAATTATATGATTGGTGTGGCATCACTGAATTAATGTGGATATAATGATCATTCTAATGGTAGAAAATGATCTGTTTGACACTTAAACCCTTTGCACCCCTCTTGATCTTTACAATGATAAACAGTAATCTGTTTGACGCTCAACACCTCCATATCCCCCTTTATCTTTAACAAAACATTGCAAGCTAAAATTTGTTGAGAATATGACACACATGAATTCACTTGATCCTCCCTTGACGTAAGAAAATATGTGTGGCATTCTTGGCAAAAATGTGATGGTGGGAAGTGACCCTCCTTCTCATAAAACACATTTCTTCATGAGCAATAATGATCACCCATAACAATAAGGTGTGATAATTGTTGATGAAAAGTGAATTATTCGTACTCTTTAAGAGCGGTATTGGTTGATACAGGACACCCTCTTTTCACTTCACCTTATACCTTCCAAATAAAAAGTCATAAGAAATGCATATAATATCTTGATGGAAAGCGATGCCTTGTAAGTAGTATCACCACGAATGGATGCCACAGTGACAGATACAACCACAATAATGATAATATCTTTAAAATGATCACAGGTATCGGAACGACCCCTCTGTCTTTTGATGAGCCATCATGGATCCTAAAATATCCGAAATCAAAAGCCTCAGTAAAGGTATGATGTATCTCGGTTAACCGGAACCAAGTCAAACACCCACCTCATTCATCACTGTACCATTGGAAACATGAGGATATTTCCCCCTTTAGTCTGCAGTCTTCTCTCCTGAGCAAATTATGGTTATGCCAGTTTCTGATTAGAAAATCGCTGGGGAGGAATCCAATCTTAAATTCCTTAACTTGATTGACCTCCTCTCACCCTGTAACCTCTCACCCTGCAACCTCTCACCCTGCAATCTCTCACTCTGCCATCTCTTCACCACGCTTACGTAACAGGCACTCTCCACTGCAACAAAAATTTTTCAGTTTCTCAAGACCACCCAATCTGGCCATTCATCAACTATGTCCAGTGTTGCTGAAATCACAAAGCAGTTGGCTACAAGAGCCAAACCCATGAAGAGATTTTCACAAGCGGTTCCAATTCCTTCCGGGTTCATCAACACTAGAGTGATCAGAGACAACTTCAAGAGACAAATGTTCGAACAACACGAAGTGACATCGAGAGCACTCAAGTTCATTGCTAGAAACTCGTCCTTACCACAGAAGGTGAGATTAGAGGCCCAAGTGCAACTATCTTCAATGCCAAATTATACGAGAGCCAACCAACTGAAGGGCAGATGTGTTGATTCCGGTAGAGGAAAGGGTGTTTTGAGAGACTTCCGTCTCTGCCGCTACCAATTCAGATTGCAAGCTCTTCAAGGTTTATTACCTGGTGTTAAGAAGGGTGTGTGGTAAGATCTTCTTGTATATATATAAATTAATAAAGCCCCAATGACATTTGTGACCACAGTCAAGATCTGCTTGATCCCGATAACCGTCTTGGAGTATTCCACTTTCTTAGCTCCGCACTGCTTAATTCCGATAATGGTGATCTTGGGGTATTGATTTAAGTAGGGGCCATAGAAAGGGTGGTAACTTCTGCCAAGATCCAAAAATCGTGAGTGCTCGGTTGTTTTACACCACTCTAGTGGATCATCATCTCGTTCTAAAAATTAAAGCATCTTATAAAGTATGTATTAGTAAAGGTATAGCAAGTGTGTTTGTTCAGTTGTTGTAAGCAACTCTCTTAGCTTGGCCCTTGAACTCGTCCAACTGCTTCTGGTTCTCAGGCATATCCTTAATATGACCCTTGAAGAGAATATCATGTCTTAACTTCAAGTTATCCGGATCCTTTCTGATGATAAAAGCTCTGTATTCTGCAAACGTCTTGAACGTCGACTTTGGTGCTGCTGAAACGTATCTCTTGAACATGTCTAGATGGTATTTATTATGAATTAAAAGAAAGGTGGAAGGACCGGTCTGGGAGGAAAGAAAGAGCCTTTTATACCCTTTCAACTTTTAAGCGCTAAGGTTTTGTGGGATTAGCGGGGCATCCTATTATGGCCCGATGTGGTCACGATGTGACAGTGGTGTTATCGGGATCAGTTGACCCATCCGGTTTTCTACGAAGGAGGGGTTTGGGGGGGGGGGGGCAAATTCGCATGTTTGGTCTCAAATTGATGCTGAAGAGGTGAATAATCGAATGCTCTTGGTGGCTTCAGTGGGGGGATTTTATATTAGTCCATTCTACCAATAACACAACAAATTGATCATAAATTGGTTTTTCTCGCTCTAATTGATACACATGGCAACGAATAATTTTTCAGCTATAAAGCAAATTCTTGTTTAATTGATGAAATTCGCCAAACTGTTCCAGCAGGCACTTGACGACAGTCATGTTCCACAGGAGTGGATCAATAAGGCCATCAAATACAAGGCCTTGAAGAAGCGAATCAATAAGGTCGTGGATGAATTGGAAACAATCGGTATCTCTCGAGCGGATTATACGATTGAATACGATTTACACTTGGATAAGAGGGAAATCAAGCCCACCATGGAGATATACATCTCTCCCTTGGTTAAAAGTATCATTGAGCCGAAATTGGTGGAATTGGGGTATCATTTCTCAATTGAACCTTTGCAAAAGAAGATTGTGGAAATGGACAATCAAAGTCTTATCAGCGGCAGATCCGCGACTTCAATTGGGTCTTCGCTAGTATCTGCGGTTGATCCCTTTGATGATTCCGAACCTTACTATTCCTTGAAAATCACGCTAATCCAGGACTCCAAGTTCTTCCAGGTGCTCTACGATGAAATTGAGGATTTGAACCAATTCCAAGTCAACAAGGAAGAAGAAATCAAAACCAATGTCAAACAGATCGCCTCTAGGTTGTCGACTCTTGCCTCCCCGACAGTCAAAAAGAACGATATGTACATTTGGAGAGAAATCTTCCAAATGTACATTGAATGTGAGATCTTCTTCAGCACATTGGAGAAGAATGCCGGATCTGTGGACATCGACCTGTCAAAGGAAAAATACACCAAGTTCCTCCAGCAGGTGGCCAAATCCAACCTGGTGAACCAGTTTAAGGTCAAGGACTCTCAATCAGCATTCATGGACTTCAAGAGAATGAACGACGAATTGCTCTTGGTGTCAAACTACCAATCCTTCAACTCAATGGCCGTGACCAAGATTTTAAAGAAATTCGACAAGCAGACACAGTTGCATTCGAAGGAAATTTTTCCCCACATCATCGTCAACAGCAACGAGATGAACATACTCAAGGGATCAATAGCAAAGGACATCTGCTACATAATAAGCCAAGACTTGCTCAGCATAGTCCCTCAAATCGACGAATACCTCTGTCCAATCTGCTTTTCCATTGCTTTCAAGCCCATAAGAATCCCCTGTGGTCACCTCTTTTGCTTGCGATGTCTTGTCAAGCTTCGACGGGAAAAGAAGGACGCTTGTCCTCTTTGCAGAGACGCAAACTTGCTTTCACTAACAACTGACGACTTGGACGTGGGACAAATGAACTACATGAAGATGTACTTCCCCAAAGAGGTGAAAGAAAAGGAGAAGGAGAATGACAGAGAGATATTGAAGGAGCAGTACGGCGCTGATGCCGATAGCGCATGTGTAATTGTATAATAGATGAGCATATTTTATAGAGGGAATTTTATACCATGATTCGTTCCTAATCATGGATGATAACGACACTGGAGGCAAGTACGACCGACAAATCAGGCTCTGGTCCTCACGGGGCCAATCAAGGTTGGCAAATTCACATGTTGTGCTTTTCGGCGGATCGATAACCGGCACGGAAGTCCTTAAAAACTTGGTTTTGCCTGGCGTTGGTAAGGTGACAATAGTGGACAATCACGTGGTAACAGAGTTGGACGTGGCGGCCAATTTCTTCCTAATGCCCCAGGATATCGGCCAACTTCGGGGCGAGCGTTTATGTCTCCAATTGGGCGAATTGAATCCCGATGTTATATTTAAACATGTTAAATGCAGTCCGAGGGATCCACGGCTTCTGTCCAGTGAATTCTGGCTCGACGTTGATTGTGTTGTCAATTCACTCTCTACCGACTCTTTAAACGATCTCCTTTGGGAATTGAACATCCCAGTGGTCAAGGTGACCACTTTGGGGTTTTACACATACCTAAAAATCCAAATCAGGGAGCAATTTGTTGTCGAGACCCATGATAACAGTTTGGACGACTTGAGAATTGATTATCCCTGGGCTGAATTGCAAGAATTCATCAATACTATTGATTTATCGACATCCGACACAATCCCCTATTCCGTCCTGCTCACAAAGCTATTCCAGCGGTTCCAGCGAGAGTATGGACACAGACCAAAGCCGAGGGACATCCGTGACATGCTGAGGCACCTCCGGGGGGATACAACCGAGCCACATAACAGAGCTTCCGTCGTTCTCAAGGACTCCCATGCAATACCCGCCAATTTAAAGAAGATCTTTGCTAATCCGAAATTAAATGATCCAAAGGGTCTCTTGTGGTGCTCGGCTAGGGGTCTCCGCGATTTTTATATTCAGGAAGGCGTTTTGCCCCTCTCAGGAGTCATACCGGACATGGAATCAGATACGGATCAATACATTCAATTGAAGGGGTTATTCACCAACAAGAACCAAGCTGACGAAGAGAATCTAAAGCAGTACATATCTAAATATTATAAGGGCCCAATAGAAGACAGCTTTGTCACCACATTCACTAAGAATTGCAAATTCATGGTTTGCATCGAGGGGTCGAAAACCAAGATCAGCAAGCAGTTGCTGCAACAGAATCACCCTGGTTTGGCCATATATTTGTCTCTGCTCCTTATTGAACGATTTTATGACCAGAAAGGACGCTTTCCGGCCCCCGAGGACCAGGAATCGTTCTCCTTTTCGAACAAAATGGGATTATCTCTATTGAATGACTTTGTTCCCTTAATGAACCCACTTCCAAGCTCTTGCAATGAAGTTTTGAATGAACTGGCGAGATATGATGGTGCCGAGATCCACACCGTAGGCGCAATCATGGGCGGGATCGCAGCACAAGAGGTCATTAAAATACTAACAAACCATTATATTCCCTTGGACAATTGCATGGTTTTTGATGGAATCAAGGGAGAGGGCTATTCCTTCAAAATCTAGCCCAGTTCCTCCATTCAACCCTGGTTCAACTATCGCTTCTTCTCCTTTCACTGAATATAAAATCAATTTCAAATTTCATGAGCATGGTCAGATCCAACCGCTTCTTTCACACATTCACCCTACTGGGCCCGTAGATCTATACCACCATCCTCACATGTCCACATCTATATCTTGAAATTAAATGTAAAGAAATCATGTCGTTTAAACTTTTTACCCGTAGGATCTCACCACTTGTTCTTACGAATGGCTTATTCTGAAGACATTGGTCTGCCGAAAACAGATTTTGCTTGCTGGCAGCTAAAGACAACACCTCTTGGTGCACAGCGGTGGCAGTACACCGAAACTCCCGAACCTCAACCGATATCTACACAATATTTATTGGGTTTATACCAAGGACCGACGTTACCTCAACCAAAAACCATTTGGGAGGCTACCAAGAACGGTGCTACCTTCTTTTCCAGCATTCAGGACAAAGATTCAGGTACGTGGCCTAACCAGTATAAAGGACCGATGTTCATGACGATTGGTTACGTTGCCGCATGTTATTTCACTAAAACAACGATTCCTGAACACCAGAAGGTGGAAATCATACGGTACCTTGTCAATACAGCCCACCCGGTGGATGGAGGCTGGGGGTTGCACGAATTGGACAAATCTACTTGCTTTGGCACTACGATCAACTATGTGATTTTGAGGTTATTGGGTTTACCCTCGGACCATCCTGTGTGCGCCAAGGCCAGGACCACACTGAGAAGATTGGGAGGTGCCTTAGGTAATCCCCATTGGGGGAAGGCCTGGCTCGCGGTCTTGAACTTGTACAAATGGAAGGGTGTGAATCCAGCTCCAACAGAATTGTTTGCTTTGCCGTATTGGGTGCCTATCCATCCAATGAAATGGTGGGTCCACACCAGGGCAATCTACATTCCCCTAGGATATCTATCCACTGCAGAAGTCCAATGTGAGCTGGATCCTCTCTTGGAAGAGATCCGTTCCGAGATCTTCACAAAGCCTTTCGACGAGATTGATTTCGGATCAAACAGAAACACCGTGTGTGGTATTGACCTGTATTATCCTCACACCAAACTTTTGAACGTCTTAAATTGGTGCATGGTGAAGTATGAAAAGTATATCAGGCCCCAGTGGTTACTGGATTATTCGAACAAAAAGGCATACGAGTTGATTGTGAAGGAACTGGAAAACACGGACCATTTGAACATTGCACCTGTCTCTGCAGCATTTGCCACGATTGTACTCTACCATGAGCAGGGCGCTCAAGGTAAAGACTTCTTGAAAAGTTTGGATAGGATGAACGAGGAGTTGTTCTTGGGTCCATTGGGGATGACGGTTATGGGCACCAACGGGTCCCAAGTTTGGGACTCTGCGTTTTTTATTCAATACTTTTTCACTGCCGGTCTGGCCGAGTTACCGGAATATCATGATGTCATTGTGAATGCCTTCGAATTCTTGGTGAGATCCCAGTTTGACACCGAGTGTGTGGAAGGCTCTTTTAGAGATAAGAGGGTGGGGGCATGGCCCTTTTCTACAAAAGAACAGGGTTATACTGTCAGCGACTGTACTGCGGAATCAATAAAGGCGATTATTATGGTGATGGGATCGGATAAATTCAAGGATGTTCATTCACGTTACAATTTGGATAGGCTCAATAATGCGATCGATGTGCTGCTTGGGTTGCAGAACCTGGGGTCGTTTGAATTTGGCTCATTTTCGACCTATGAGGCCATCAAAGCCACACCATTGCTTGAATTGATCAACCCTGCCGAGGTGTTCGGAAACATCATGGTGGAGTATCCATATGTGGAGTGTACGGATTCGTCTGTTCTTGGGTTAGCCTATTTCCACAAATACAGGAGCTATAAGTCCGATCAAGTGGAACTAGCGATCAAGAGGGCGACAGATTACATCGTCCAATCTCAAAGAGCAGACGGCTCCTGGTACGGCTGTTGGGGGATCTGCTTCACCTATGCAGGCATGTTTGCATTGGAGGCCCTTCATGAGATCAACTGTAACTACTCCAATAGTGAAGTGGTGCGAAAGGGATGCGATTTCCTTGTCAAGAGACAGTTGCTTGATGGGGGTTGGGGGGAATCGATGAAAAGCTGTGAGACCCACACCTATGTCACGACAAGACAATCTCTTGTTGTTCAAACAGCATGGGCTCTCATCGGTCTACTATTGGCGGGTTATCCTGACAAACAGATCATCAAGAGGGGTATACAGCTATTGGTAGAAAGACAGAAGTCGAGTGGTGAATGGCTCTATGAGTTACCCGAGGGTGTCTTCAACCATTCCTGTGCGATCGAATATCCAAATTATAAATTTCTCTTCCCCATCAAAGCCATGGGGTTGTATGTGCAGATATACGGGGATGAACCACTTTAAACCCACTGTTTATTGACCCTCTATTTATTGGTCCTTCTAAACTTCTGTGTATTACCAACCAAATTCTCAATGTACGATGTGAACAAATCATTGTCTTCCTTAACAATCTCGAGTTGTTTCATCCAGCAGGAAAGGATCTTCAACAATTCCTCCTTCGTCTTAGCCAATTTTTCCAAACCCACGTCGTCTAGATTAGAAGCCTCGATCTCTCTTAATCGATCGTCTGTCTTGTGCAGTATATTCTTGAATTCGTCACTGGATTTATCGATTCCCACGGTTTTAAAATCCAAAAGTTGACTCAAAACCTCCAGATGGATGTCATCCAAGTCATATCCTAGCTGCATCTCGTTTTTCTTCATTCCTATACTCTTGAATGTGCTCTCCATCATCGGTATGTCTAAATTCAAGAATAATTGCTTCAAAACCATACTCTGGGTCCAAATCATCTGCTGAAGAGGATAATCCTCGGTGTTTAAGAGGTTATCTAGCAAGCGCTCGTTTCTTTCATTGAAAACAAACTCTCTATTGATCGTATCGTTCAATGGAACCCTAGGCAATAAAACATCATTAACTAGTCTTGGAAGATCATTCAAACCAAGAAATTCACGTGACGGCGTCTCATCGGTGTGGGCTTCCAATTGAACCTCACCCGCCTCGAAATCACCAAAGTCCTCGTCGTCAAAGTCGGACATTGTAAGAAGAAGTGACGATTAAAGATATTGCGATTACGTAACACATACAAATAGACCAAGAAAGACACTAACTCACTTCTTCTTCTTCAAGAGGCCTCCAAGTGAGTGGCCGATCTTCTCAGCAGTTCCAAGCACCTTACCGGCACCCTCAAAGCCGGTTCCAATGATCTTTCCACCGCTGTCAAGCGCTAAACTGCCGACATTCGGCAAAGGCTTTTCGGCAGAGACGACAGTTCTATACGCTGGTTTAAAGGACAGTTGGACCTTGATGGACCCACTGGATTGACCCATCTTGTCCAACAATTGTAATTCCAAGTCCTGCTTCCCGTCGTTGTTGAGGAAAGGCACCAGCTTGCGTAATGGATAAGTCACCTCACACAACGTGTCGTCCTGTTCCATACCGAAATCCCAATCAACAACCTTGAATCTCAAAAGAGACTGAACACGAGAAACAAGGTCCAAATCGAAAGTCTCATTCCATACTGGCTCCAACGTCTTCTTCTTGGTTTTGGTCTTGTAGACCTGTTCTCCATTGAGATAGACCTTGGTGAAAGGATCAGATTTGCCGTTCGAATCCGCCGAGGGTAAACCCACAGCACTCACAACGGTCACAGAAAGCTCACCGGAGTTACCAATGGAATCTGCGGGTGGTAAAGACTCCAAAATAACTGGTAGGAACTTCGACTTGATGGTGAGAAGAGAGCCGTTGCCCAGCTTCATGGTAAACTCCTTGTCGTAACACTGGTTGATGAAATCAAGCGTCTTCATCTTCACAAAGGAACCGGTGTCCTCCAAGTAGTTGGCGTTAGGTTTCGAGGAGATTCTGAACGCAATCTCGGAATATTTCAATTCCTTCACAAAGTAATCGGACGCAAAGCCCACCTTCGATCCGGTGGCCCCAACAGCGGTCTCCCTTGTTGCATACCCTCTCCTGTCAAAAAAGATCTGGAAATAGCCCTTTGATGTTGATTTCAAATCACAAACCGTGTAAACCAAAACACCGATCGAGGCGTGCTCAAGGTCCTCAACGGTAAACTCCTTTCTTGGTCTCGTGTCCTCCTCAGCTTGGAGCAAATCAATCTCCTTGCAAGCCTCAGAACCTTGTTGCTCCTTCGCCTTGATGGTGGCCAGCATATTCTCCTTTTCTGCCTTTCTTTGAGCCATTTCCTTTGGCGTAACCACGGATTGAATTGGATAGTATGCAACGGAATACGTGATGACACCTTTGGCACCCCGCTTTCTGTGATACAATCTACCATACTTCAACTCTCCAATGGTTTCAATTGGTTCACCCTTGGAGTTGAAATCGACAAACTCATTCAACCTCAATTGCAAGGAACCCAACGTTCTATCCTGAGTATGTCTATTAACATCCATGGCTTCAATTGTGATTCTCTGGTTAATAGAGGAAACGGGAACAAAGATGGATTCGTTGTAAACCGGTTCAGTCGTCGACCCTTTCGTCAACGTTCTGCCTCTTTGAACGTCATTGATCATGATACGAACGTAGGGATCGATGACACCGAACTTCTCCAAATTGATCAACTGCTCGGCATTCTCAATGTAGATACGAACAATACCAACCGGTTCAGTGTAACCAATGTTACCTTTGACACCGGGGATTTTGACCGAGTTCCAAATACATGACAAGTTGACATCACCGCGTCCTTTGTTCATTGGAAACCAGGAGTTACCCACAAAGGAAGCGTCAATGAGGTCAGATAGTTGCAAGGTCGAAGACCCAATGATCTCCTTGGCCTTTGTGGCTGCTCTCAAAACAATCTGAACCTTAGTGGATGATCTGTCGTAGATGATATCCTCGAATTCTTGGTTCCATGTTGCAGTGGCACCTTTAGCCACTGAAGTTGTCGTGCTCTTTTTACCCTCGATGTAAACCTCGCAGAAGACAGGAGTTGGCTTCTCTTCGTCATCAGAGTAATCTCTGGCACCTAGCAACTTCAATTTGACCACACCAGTGTTATAATCTTGTGGTGGAGAGTAGGAGCCATCGGGTAATTTGGAACCCTGGAGAGATTTCATCATTCTGAGGTCAAGGTTGATCAAGCCGGCCTCCTTGTTGTTTCTCAAGATTGGCAATTGGATGTTCTTGATTGTTCCCTTAGACATTAGGTCATCCAAGTCGAGAAGAGCAGCACCCATGAACTTGTCTTTTCTGCCGTCGTTTTCATTCTCATCGTATAGGGTGATGGCCAATGGGTCTGCAGAGGATGAAAGAATGATCCTGATGGTTTCATTGTACGTTGGGTTGCAGGTATCATCCACAACCTTGGTTTTGGCCAAGACCCTGCCACTGAAACCAAAGGTGAAGTATGGATCGATTGTGTTATTGAAAGTGTCCGCGCCAACCAAGCCGGAAGCGTTCTTGACGTCAATTTGCAGAACACCCAATGCACCGGTGACACCATTACCTGCCAACATTTGTTCCAAATTGAGTTGGAATGACAATGGACTGAAAATGATGGGGCCAGCGTACTTCTTCATGATTTCTCTGAACAACAAATACACCCCTGGGATGCTGAATATCTCCCAGGAAAACAACGAGTCGGACAGCTTTGCCATGAAATCGATGTATGGTTGTTCCATTAAGGACACGTTGACTGTTTGAATGTGTGGGAATTGAGGCATCATTCTGATTCTCACTCTCACCTTGCACTTAAATGACATATCAGTGACACAGACGGGGATTGTCATCCCAAAAAGCTTTGCCTTCACGATCACCTCTGGATTGACCTTGTTTTTCATCTGTTTAATTGTGGAATCCTCCAATGCGTTTGGAACCAACGACATCCACCAATCCATAACGGTGATATCGTCATTGGTTCTGTCCAATGTTCTCACCTTATCGATTCTTGGTGGTTTTGTACCAAGAGTCAACGTGTGGATCCATATTTCCTTAATGAAGGCCGGAATTGCGTCCATTGAGGCCATCATATCGTTGGCTTGTTCGCAGATCTGCTCCGAAATCGATGGTTCAAGGTATCTCCAGTATTTATCCAAAAACACGTTCAACCAATCCATCGATTCAAAATCGTCCTCGATCGCCTTGACCGAGAACTCTCTCTGGGCCTCCAATCTCAAGTTGAGTCTGTATTTCCTCACCGATGCTCTGTAATACAACGCAGCAAGAACCGTAACCAAAAAGGTTCTACCAATACTGATTTTAAAGCTACCAATCACAGCACAAAAAAGGCAGGCCACGATGATCACCCCGATCCCATGGTACCAGTCACCATAGATGGATTCCGGCAAATATTGTTCCAGAGTAGTGGCCTTCGTCAATAAATCCATCACCTCGTCCACCTGGTTCATCTCGTCGCCCTTTTCAAACCCTGTAAACTCCTGCCAACCACGAAATGAGGCAGGATGTGGCTCCCTCTGGCTCTTAAGATATTTCTCCCTTTGTTCTCTCAATTTCCATCCAATTGACTTGCTAACTGGAGCCTCGATGTTCAATTTGGTCTTACAATTTGTGCGCACCTTGGCCCCAGTGTTGATGGCCGTCTCAGTGGCTGTCTTCGACATCCTTACAGAGAAAGATGATGGGTACAAGGGCCGATATTTTTCTGTGCATTAACAATGTGGGTTGCCATGCGCCACGGGTGAGAGTGCCATGCGCCACGCGCCACGGGACTCTTTTTGTGTGGCGCATGAACACGGTCGAGCCATCCACACGCGACGCGACGCGTTGTTTTCTTTTCACCGTGTCACCCTTCTAATTATACTAATCTGGGTAAATTCTCCCTGCAACTCACTCCCCTTTGGACTACGCATTCTTTATTTGAGTTGCCAGTGATGAAACTCGGTATCGCATTGGTGGCATTGGCCCAGATAGCCACTTGTTGGCCTTATGTTGGGTTTCCTATTGCCCAGCAGTTACCTCAGATTGCAAGAATAGGGGAGCAATACGCCTTCACATTGAACTCACAGACGTTCAAGTCGGATTACAACAACGGAGACATCCAGTACGAAGCCTTTGGGTTGCCGGATTGGGTTCATTTTGATAAAGACACGCTGGAACTGTCAGGTTTGACAAGCGACAGTCAAGCGGAAGGAACCTTTCAGTTCACACTACAAGGTAGAGATTCACAGGGGTCGTTGAACCAAACAGGGGAAATCTACGTTTCCTCACAGCCTGCACCGGTGATAAATAGCGATGAGACGGTGATAAGCCAGTTGGAAGCAATGGGGTCGACAAATGGTTACAATGGAATCATCATAAACCCCAACGATGCCTTCAGCTTGAAATTCGACAAGTCGACGTTCGAAATCCCATCCAGCTCCTCAATCAAGACCCTCACCTATTACGGTAAGAGTGGGAATCGAACCTCACTGCCTTCTTGGTGTTACTTTGATGAGGACTCGATGACGTTCTACGGTACGGCGCCCACAGTCAATTCTGCCAACGCACCAAGTTTAATATTCGATTTGACTTTGATTGCCACGGATTATGATGGGTATACCGCTGTTTACGAAGATTTTACAATCGTTGTGGGGGGACATTCACTGGTATTGAAAGATGAGTACTCCAACCTGGTCAATACCAGTGCAGGAAGCTCGTTCAACATTAGTCTGCCATTGACGGACATTTTTCTCGACGACACCGCTATTAGCCAGGATCAGATTTCCAACATCACGATAAATAACTCACTGGGTTGGGTCAGCGTGGATAATGACATTATCAAAGGTACCGTTCCAGAAGATCAAGAATCGAACGTCATTTTGAACGTAACCCTCTTTGATATTTACGGAGACTCCGTTTACATGAGCTTTGACGTGGACATCATTCAAGACATCTTTGTTTCCCAATTGCCCGATGTGGAAGCCCAAAGAGGTCAATACTTAACATACCAACTACCCTCGAACGACTTCGCCAATTTAACGGACGTTTCACTTGAGGCCAAATTCGATGCAGATTGGCTTAGATTCTATTTATCCAATGCCACCTTCGTCGGGTATGTGCCAAGTGACTTTGACTCCTTAGCCGTGGAGATTGATGCCACCATGGGCAGTTTGAACCAATCTCAGAATTTCACAATCGTTGGCAAGGGTAATATCGGTTCATCAAAATCGACACACTCTTCCAGCACCTTTTTGAGCCCCTCTTCCTCAAGGTCCGCTTCAATGACAACCTCCACATCCTCGACCATCTCTACCCGCTCCTCCTCCTCCTCCTCCGTTGCTGTCACAGGAACAGCCACGTCGACTAGCTCAGCATTGGTCAACCAAAGCAAATCCACTAATAACACCAAGGCTCTAGCAATCGGTTTGGGTGTGGGTGTTCCTGTTTTTGTCATTCTCCTCGTATTGGTCTTCCTTGCATGTTGTGGCATAATACCGATCTTCGGTAAACGTAAGTCAAAGGGCGATGACGATGAGGAAGACAAGCTGCCTACATCCCCAATGGACGGCTCATTTGAAACAGGCACTTACGTGGGTGATACCACCGGTTCTCACATGGAAAAGCTAGAATCTGACGGATTCAGCACTTCCAGTGAAAAGACGTACGACGATGCGGTGATGTATCAGATTCCACAAGCCAGTACGGACCATCTGTTGAGTGAACCTAAGGGTGTCTACAACTCCTGGAGAAGAGAAACTAGAGACTCGGTGAATTCGTTAGCCACTGTGGCAACAAATGACCTTTTGACAGTCAATATGGTGGAAACACACAATGCAAGAAGGAGTCAACTGAATATCTTCAGGCGCAGCAGCAGTCAGTTGGGCACTCTCAACACGTTGAGTGAGGAGGGTGATCCCCAGTGGAGGGACTTCGTGAATAGGGGGTCGATCTCCCAAGAGCACATAATTGATGAGAATTCCGAACATTCCCAGCTGGGAATTGTTGAGAATAGATCTTCCTCTGATGAAGAGTGATTGTACAGTAAACGTTTTATATAGCTTTCCTTTCTTATTTCCTCGTTTAATCAATAACCTATTAAAATATACATAAAGAACGTGTAAAAGAAGGAGTAAAAACCAAACCAACCAAGAGACTCCGTAAAGGACCGCCAAAAGGGTATTCAATAAATTTAAGTGGATGAACACTTTTCTCAACTGTAGTAACCACATTGGTCACCGAATTCCCTATCGTCCAATGGTTGTGGCATGATGTTCAATTCAACCAACTTTTGGAAATCCCACTCCACGGCGGTTTCCGTCTTCCAGCACCAGAAGACCCATCCCGACATCTTCGAGTATGAATAGGCGTCCATTTGAGCTTCAACGAATTTTCTGTAGTTTTGTCTAGTATCTTCATCTTGGAAGTAGGAGAGGTCGCCGTTGTAGATTTCGGTACAGGAACCCAACGGGTCGGAGTTTGCATACGTCGCGTCGTATCTAGCACCTCTGTTCATACCGTTAAGCCACTTTGCGCAATCTGTCAAGGCAGCAGACCATTCTCCCACTATTGGAATATGGTACTCCATCGCCTCCTGTGTACCGAGGTAGCATGCGTAGCTCACTTTGTCACTGATCGATCTTTCCAATTCCGGTACAGAAAAGACCTGGTAGTGGTGGTGGTCCAGGATGACGTCCCAGACGTTTGGATCCAACTCCGTGTTGAGGAAATCCGTCCAGGTGTCGTCGAGTTGTCTGAAAGCATCATGAATAATGACGGGAGCGTCTCCGGAGTCTCTCACCAGACCGTAACCCTGTGTGTAGTAATCCTTCAATGCGTCCAAAGACAACCCCGCCAAGTTTGGCTCATTGACCAATTCGATACCGATAAGGACGTCCTTGTATGTGTCGGTGGAGTAGGTTTCCGAGATGTAGTTGATGATGTTGAGGGTCAGGTCCACGTAGCCTTGGCCGGATTGCCACTCAACTTGATCACGCAGACCGGAGTTATCGAACCCATTTTGGGATCCTGGAGTGCCGTGGAGATCAATCCATGCCTTCAAGTTGTACTTTGCACACCACTGCAACGCCTTCACCAGGTATGCCTCCTGGCCCTGGACGTATGGATCGTTGTCCAGCAAGTCAAACGCCCAGTAACCGATTGGGATTCTCACGAAGTTGAGGCCGGCGGCCTGGATCCCGGCAAAGTCATCCTCCGTGATCCAGGTGCTCCAGTGATTTTCCAGCACCTCGAGGGCCTGATCCTTGCCCAGTGTTTGCGTGAAGTGGAACTCATCCACTGGCTTCTCGTCATCCCCCACGTTGAAGATTTCAAAGAGACTTGGGGTGATGTATGGCTCCAAAACCAACCAACCACCGATATTCACTCCTTTCACCTTATCGTTGGCATAATCCCATCTGCTGTTTCTCTTGTGTAACAATGGCAGCGCTGTGCACAGTGAGCAGGCCCCGAGTAGCAATGTCAAGAGCTTCATCTGATCTCACTTTGCGAAGAAGAGGAGGAGAAGAGGAGATGAGGAGAAGAGGTCGATGTTAAAGGGGGACAAGCTTCAATTTATATCTTGAAATTGGCGTGCACAGCCGTGGCTCGTACAATCGGAAACTTTCTTGATTGCTAAGATTACCGGAGTGAGTGGTTCGAGGTTATACGACGATAAGCTGCTTGATTGGTTTCTTGAGTTGATTATCGCAGTGAATGTTTTGGATTTGTGGTGAAGAGGTCCACTGAATTGGATGTCTTGCTTGGGTCACAGCATTCACGATCCTTGCTATGTTTTGTCTTTATATTCATCACCAGCCACCCCGGAAGATTGAGATCTAAAAAAAGATTGACACGTGTGACGGAATTGAGAGGTCGGACAACTCGGAAGGAAGGATTTGAGGTGATGTTGAGTAGTTGATGATAGGAGCATGGTTGGAGCAGGGTTGGAGCAGGGTTGGAGCAGGGTTGGAGCAGTGGAGAGGAATTTGGAGTTGGATATGATTGCTGTGATGGATCACGTGACGAGAAGAGCCAAGCAAATCTCATCTATTTATCCGGGGAAGCTCGGAGGCTCAGCAGATGAGGAGGAGGGTGGCACAGGCAGGGCGGCACAGGCAAGAATTGGTGGCTGGAAGATTTTGTGTGTGTATTTGTCTGTCTAAGTGCAAGTGTGTTTGAAGAGCAGCATGGTGACCTGAGCCATATTTTAATAACCACGACCAGCTAGAAGTTTTAAAATGTGGAAATTGTCCATACCTGATCTGTGGATGGCAATCAAAGTGGAAATGATCACTTTGCAATATTTCTTTGGAACAACGGATTTAATTGATAAATCCACTTCAGATGAGTTCCCCGATTATCATAATTGTCATTCTGGCTGCCGCGGCTGTAACTAGCCCTCAAACGGGTCACAACTTAGGTCAATTGCAAAATTAACGTGAAATCACATCTAGATCAATTCTGATTATAACCATATGATGGTGGCCTTCTCAAATGCGGATCAATTAGACAAATTTCAGAGGCAAATGATCTACTTTTCAATCTTCCTAACAGCTCATCAATTACATCCTCGCTGACATCCCATCAATCAAAACCCCCTACCTCAATCAAACCCTCAACATCAAGCCATGAACAAAGTCCACAGTCCCGTCCTCCCAAGTGAAAATTCATTTCCAATTACCATTGTCCATTCATCTCATTTTCATTACACCTCCACCTTACTTCCATCGCAATCCAAAGCTAAAATCAATTATTCTTGCCTTCCCATCTACTCCTGCTGCGTCTTCTGCCCTGGCCATGATGTGGCCCTGGCAGTGGTACTTGCTACTGGAGACACCTGGTTACGTAGTTTTTCCGGTGTACGGGTTTCACAACGGTGTTTTCTGTTGTTACACTCTTCCGGTGTACGGGTTTCACAACACATCCCCCGTCGCACCTCCACCCCAAACAGGGAAAGATTTTTTCTCCTCTCCACAAATGAGAGAGTAGTTAATTAGCAACAGGGATCAAATTGAGTTGAAGATGATGATGATGAGACCAAGTGTTCGTTTGATGTCCACTACACCAAGGATTTTGAGCTCCTTACCAACTAATACCCCGGTGCTGTCAGAAAGACCTCTTTCCAATGCAATGGATTACGCCATCACCTCATTGGATAAGGTGAAGGATTGGGCCAGAAAGAGTTCATTCTGGCCGGCCACATTCGGTTTGGCCTGTTGTGCTGTGGAAATGATGCACGCCTCAGCTCCAAGATACGATCAAGATAGATTGGGTATTATTTTCAGAGCCTCTCCAAGACAATCCGATATCATCATTGTTGCGGGTACGGTGACCAACAAGATGGCACCTGCACTGAGAATGGTGTACGATCAAATGGCATATCCAAGGTGGGTCATTTCAATGGGTTCATGTGCTAATGGTGGTGGTTACTACCATTATTCCTATGCTGTTGTGAGAGGTGTGGATAGAATCATTCCAGTCGATATCTATGTTCCTGGTTGTCCACCATCATGTGAAGCCCTTCTTTATGGTATTCTTCAATTGCAAAAGAAGATGTTGAACGATACCACTGGTAGAATGTGGTACAGATCTTACTAAATTCAAAAACATCTCCCAGTATTCTATTTATTTTTAAAAACCCTCATTATTCAAGAGAAATGTCAAGCGTAATGTAATGTGAGTGGACATTGTAAGAGATTCATCGAAATTGCCATCTTCCATCTAGTTTAGCCCATTTTGGTTAGCTTGTACTTCTTGATTTTATTTAATTTTACACTCATTATTCCAGACAGATTTTAAACTTAATGTCATTTCACTTGCAATGGTGAGAGACTCATCAAAAGTGGGTCTCTCAAGCTCTGTTTCGGTATCTTACACATCTCCGAGTATTCCATTTATTTGAAAAATCCCCATTATTCAAGACCAATTCTTGTCACTAAAAACGTACTGTAATGATTATAAAAGTTCACCTCACTTGCCATGGTTCAAATTGGAGAGATTCATCAAAATTGCGTCTCTCAAACCCTGTTTGGGTATGTTAGATTTCAGAATTTCCTTGAACCGAGCATTCTCCATCTTGGTTATAGCCCTCTCTCCCTTATTATTGAATGGGTTGGGTTCATGATTGAGAGCATTTGATTTTGCAATCGAAATTGTCTCTGTACCATCTTGAGCATTTTCCTCAATAGTTGTCCCTGTTGAAGTTTTCAAAGCTTCCATCATATCATCTGTGAAAGTCTTTGGAACCACTTGATTACGAAGTTTTCTCTTTCTACGTCTGATTGCTGATTTGGAAATACCTTCCTGGTTTGGATCCGATGAAGGAGGGGTATTTTCATGATTTTTCACCTTTTCAACAACTTTTTTTTTTATAACCGTTGATGTCTTCGCTGTCAGTGGATTGGTCGTCTTTTTAACCGACTTTTGTCTCAATGACACCCTCTTTTTAACGATCGCCATATTTAACTATCGAATAAAATTTCAAATCCTAAACCGGCCTTAAAATTTTTCAGTTTCAACTCTCTTTTCATCGATAATTATGGCCAATTCAACAACCTTTAACGTTTTAGCAACCCTGGGTGTGGGTGTTTTGGGGTACTGTGTTTACTTTGATTACAGGAGAAGAAATGACCCGGAATTCAGAAGATCTCTGAGATCTCAAACTAAGAATGCCCAAAAGAAGGCCCAATTGGAGGCCCAAAAGGCCAAGGAAGAAACTGTTCAACTGTTGAAGTCGAAGTTGGTGGAATCCTTGCTTGCTGAACCATTGCCAACCTCCGCAGCAGAAAAGGAGCAATTCTTCATGCAACAAGTGGGTCAAGCTGAAAAATTGGCCGCCATTGTTGGTAAGGAGATCGACGCTGCTATCCACTTCTACAAGGCCTTGGCCATCTACCCAAACCCAACCGCAATCTTGGAGATTTACCAGAAGTCTGTTCCTGCCGAAGTGTTTGAATTGATCATGGCCTTGGCTGCTATCTTGCCACCATCCTCCGTTACTTCTTTGTTGGATCCATCCGCTCCTAACGGTGTTGATGAAACCGATTAAATTTCTCTAATTTTCTTTGTGTATAGAATCGAACCAGCGACTGGAAATTTTGTATATATCCCAAAACGGAAGTGCTCAGCAGCATGGGTTTTTTTGGATTTTTGGCCCATTTTGGGGTTTCCGGGCATCTTTTGGGTGTGTAAAAAGGCTTAGGAGGTGAGTGGTGGTTGTGAGTAAATATTGCTTAATTGGTGCAAAAAAAAAGTGGAGTAAGATCTCTTTGTAAAGCGTGTCATCCTTATGCAGGGGCCATGCTAATCTTCTCTGTATTTTTTCGATTGACCATATGTCCCGAGGGACGCCATTTAGTGACAGGCAGGCACTATGAAACAGATTAGTATGAAATATAGAAAATCACATCTTACTCTTAATAGACCCCTTCCTGGCAGGTATGTGGATGCTTGATATTGCTTAGGGTCTTACTTTTCTTAATGAATGTTTCCATATAATTTAAAAACATGAAAATCATCTTTTTAGAAAAAAATATTTTATTTAAAGTTTTTATACCATTCTACTACTGATTTAAGAAAATAAAAGTTGGATATTCTCATGTATAGATAAGGTTTTTGGTTGATTTCTTCCTTTCTAGACTTGCATTAATACACGACTGAAAGATTAATAAAAAATTCCGTCATCACATAATCAATACATGACATGGAAAGGAAAGTAAAGGAAAGAACTCATCTAAGAAACAAAGCGATAAGGTTGTTAAATAGACCAATAACAAAATCCTCATCTTATTGCATACCAAAAATGCATCTCATAAGAAATCCAAGGTAGCACAAGACTAAGCGCAAGAATAAAACCTAACTGATTAAATACCATTTATAATTCCTATAAGCATTGATAATTTACACATCTAGGTATTAAAGAATGAAAAACCCCTTTATAAGGTTTATCCAATTAGGGGATTGTCCTCATATTTAGAGTAGTATAAAGTACTTCCACACGATTCTTTGTCATGCTGCCAACAGCTTTCATCCATTCTTTCTACCATCTACTTTCATCATTATTTTTATAAAGACTTTCCATCTTGGCTCTCTTTTTTCGTTTCTGATTCCGACTATTTCAGCCAAATCCATAGTCAATATTCCCCTCAGTTCACTGCTATGGGGGTATGGGCGTTCGGTATTGGCATTGGAATCGTAGACCAAACCCGATAACATAAGCTTACGTAACCACACCATTTCTTCCAATTCCATACAATGTCTCATTTGATCATACATTTATATCCATTCAACACCACACACACGCCATCATCTTTGAATCTTTCATTCATAAAACCATGTCATGATAATCAAGTCTATGTCCCTTTATCCAATACCGTCTTTGCTCATGATCTAATCACTGGATTCACTCAAATGCAATAATTAAAAATAGTGTTGATCCAATCCAACCTTAAATTGCCTTACAACAGTCGTGTACTCATTCCACTTCGAAACCACGGTTCAATCCTCACCATTTACAAAGACATTGATCCATACTAATTTTTTCTCAGTTTTTTTTCGTCGTCTCTTTGACTAAGTCACACTTGAAGATGGCTAACATTCAACCGATCTCCGTGCCAAGCACTCCTAACCAGCAAGAGCAGGACCAGCAAACTTTTAACCAACCTCTACAGGAACAATTCCAGCATCCAAACCAAGGACAAGAGGTGTCAGCTTCGATCTGGGACCAAAGTACAGCTTTCATGTCAGATCACCCATTCATAACCTCCGTGGGTGGTTTTGTTGCCTTATATGTTGCTGCAGGGGCTTATAAAAGGTTCTTCATGACATCATCAGGGAAATTCTACAAGGGTGGATTTGATGCAAAGATGAACGCAAAGGAAGCATTGAGAGTTCTTGATTTGAAGGAAACCACCCTCAATTTGAAAAAGTTGAAGGAGAACCACAGAAGAATCATGTTGTTGAATCACCCTGATAAGGGCGGGTCCCCATACTTGGCTACAAAGATCAACGAAGCAAAGGACTTCTTGATAAAAAGAGGGGGTCTTAAATGATCACTGGGGTATACTTTGACTTGTATATACTTTAAAAATTAGTAGAGCTGACTGGCCAGGGATTCACATGTCCTATACTTATTTACACGTACATCTACCACACCTTCCACCATGACTTTTTATCTTGTGTCAACCCGGTTCTCATATTCTCCAATTCCCTCTGTCTTTGAGCCAACATTTTGTCCAATTCAACCATCCTCTCCACCTGTTCCTTTTGTTGGATCTTTTCTGCATAGACAACATGCTTAGTACCAAATCTATCAACAATATGGTCGTTGTTAATACTTTCCTCACCTGCTATCTTATTCTCAATGTTCTTATCAAACATAATACTGGGTAAAGGCCTTTGGGGGATTGGGTTGTTCACCTTGTAGTTGTAAAGATCGTTATAATCATCGACATCCAATTCACCTAAAACCCTCTCCTTAATCCATAATTGTGCCCTTCTCAACGGAGCAAAGACATTCTCATGATCATTCCACTTGTAGAAGAAGATCCCAAATATCACAAACCCATAGATACTCACTTTGGCTGTTAAATTTGCACCCTTTCTGAAACCTGATGTCGTATTCACTCTTCTCAGCACCTTGTACCTTCCTCTATACATTGCACTAGGGGGTCTAGGATAGTACTGTAATGTCTTCATATCCACCTTCATCCGCTGGTAATCGTCCAAACTTCTCGCCACTTTCCCTGAGTTACGTTTCAGCGCCTCTGGTGGGTTGAACTCACTCGGATAACCCTGTGCTGGTCTCATATCCGTTGGATCGTAGGGATTATAGGGTGCCTTCGGCTGGACCCAACCTGGTGGATTGGGTCTACGTTCAAACTCCATCGGGTCACTCATTGGTGAAGAGTCTCTAACTAACGTAGAATATTTTCTCATACCAAAGTGGCTCCCCATCACTTTCCCAAGTAATTTTTATTTACCCAGTAACCCTGAGATGAAAAATTCCCAATGACATTTTTTTACTGGGGATAGAAATTTTACCCTGAAAAACAATCCTCTCTAAATTTCCTACCATCCCTACATAAACCCCGTTACTGGGAAGAATACTCCACCTCTCAAATCCCCCCCTCACTTTCAACCTTCCTACTATTGATATGAGTAGTTGCCCCTTTTTATCATTGGAAGCGCTTGATGATCGCTTCCATCCAAAGGAGGAGGTGAAACAGAAGGCTCCCAAGTCCCTTTGGTCAACAATCGAATACCGATTTTACCTAATAATGTTTTGTTTGGTGGTGCCAATCATGGTTAAGACTGCAATGGAGGCGTCCAATGAGACGAATCCTAATTACCCTAAGTTTGAAAGATTGTTAAGCCAGGGGTGGATAATGGGAAGGAAGGTGGATAACTCGGACCAGCAGTATAAGTTCTTCAGAGACAACTTTGTGCTCTTGTTGGGGTTTGTTGGCTTGCATAGGGGGTTCAGGTACGTGGCGGATCAATTGAAGGTGAAAAGGAGGATGTTTGATTTGGGGTTTGGTGTCTTGTTCTTATTTGCTTGTCACGGCTTTAATTGCCTCAAGATCATCTTTCATACATTCGTGATGTTTGCATTGGGCAGAATCCCGAATACAACCCTGTGCCAGATCCTGCTCTGGGTTTATGGGATTTCCACGCTATTTATTAATGATAGATACAGGTTGGTTTCTTATGGAATTCCTTTGATGGACTCATTCAAGGGGTTGATTTCACGATGGGATGTCTTCTTTAACTTCACGTTATTAAAGATGCTAAGTTTCAACATCGATCATCTTAGAGCAAAGGAGAGGTTGAATAAACATGGCGATATTCAGTTGAGCAATATTAAGGCCAAAACAAGCGAAGACTCACAGGAGATGAAATGGCAAGAACCGACGTTGAATGAAAGAGAACGTTTGGACTCTTATCTGCCCTTGAATGAATATTCGATTTTCAACTACTTCTCCTACTTACTATACACGCCGTTGCTAATCGCGGGTCCTATCATCACGTTTAATGATTACATGTACCAAACAGACCATCAATTACCATCTATTCAGTTCAAGAAGACTCTTTTCTACGGGTTAAGATTGATCTTTTGCTTTCTCACCATGGAGCTGGTTTTGCATTACATCTATGTCGTTGCTGTTTCCAAGACAAAGGCATGGCAGGGGGACACTCCGTTCCAGATTTCGATGATTGGATTGTTCAATTTGAACATCATCTGGATGAAATTGTTGATTCCTTGGAGGTTGTTCAGATTCTGGGCTCTTTGTGACGGGATCGATCCACCCGAGAACATGATCAGATGCATGGACAACAACTTCTCAACAATGCAGTTCTGGAGGGCATGGCACAGATCCTACAACAAGTGGATCATCAGATACATCTATATACCGCTGGGTGGGTCCCGGTATAGAATCTTGGGCTCGTTGGCTGTCTTCTCTTTTGTTGCCGTCTGGCACGACATTGAGCTGAGGTTGTTGCTGTGGGGATGGGCCATTGTGCTCTTCCTTCTTCCGGAGTTGATTGTTACAAAAATGATGGTGCCATACCAGGACCGGTGGTGGTTTAGACATGCCTGTGCCCTGGGGGCGGTCATCAACATCTGGATGATGATGCTGGCCAACTTGTTTGGCTTCTGCTTGGGTAAGGACGGCATGGCTCTATTACTCACCGACATGTTCACAACGTTTGATGGACTCGTCTTCTTCATAACGTCATCGATCTGTCTATTCATCGCCTCCCAGGTCATGTTCGAATTAAGAAACAGTGAACAGAGAAGGGGAGTTTACGTCAAATGCTAGGTTGCTCCTAGACCTTCTTGTGCTAGGTGTACTTGTCTTTATACTCTCTCGGTGTTTGTACATGCTTTTGTATCCACATTCCCTTCTTTCTCTTTTGAGCCTTGACCTGCTGTTTTCTATAAACTTTCTCCTTTCCGTCGAATTCGCATCCGTTCTTTGCTTCGTAGACCGTGGCCAGCCCCGCTTTGAGCATCTCTTCGCTCACATCTTTGAAGCCCGTCCATTTCAACACCATCACCTTCGATACCACCCGTGAATATTGGTCATTTGAGAGTGGCTTCACGTACACCCACCGGCCTAGGATGTACTTTCTGAGCCACTCCAACGCCTCTTCACTGTAGGGTTGTGCTGGCTTCCCCCAATGGGATCGTTCCGGCGCGTCAATCCCACATAGTCTCACTGAGATCGTCTCACCCTTCAGCAGCTTGAACTTGTTCACTTCCGGCACGGGTCTCAGCCATCCCCAGCCACCCAGCACTCCGCCGGGCAGATGGAAGAGATGGAAGTTGTCTCCGTCCCCCACGGACGTCACCTTGCCGTACAACCACACTCTCTTCAGGTAGGAATGGGGGATATCAATTGCCCTCTTGATCCGTCTAAAGTATCGTGTGTAGAGGCTGTATCCACCCAAAATGGTCAGAGATGTTCCCACACCATAGAAGATCACCAGGGGATGAAATAGCGTGACTTCCCGGTTGGACATTGCTCACTTCACCGCTCTTATGATGAAGAGAGGCCGGTTCCGTACATGAAAATAAATGCCATATCAACTTCTTCCTTCAATGTTTCAATCGAGGTGGAAAATGGCCACCAAGGCAGCTATGAAGTCTCCGTTTGGATTCACGAGTAAAAGATTTGTCCAGTATGTTTACTTTAACGGTAGTAGGAGAAACTCGGGCTGGAATTGGTCGAATTTGACACCTAATCAGAGAAATAGGATGTATTGGGCGGGTGGGTTGGTCGGGTTGGTGATTGTGACCCACATAGAGCAGGCCCCGGTTACAAACCGATACAGATTGATGCTCACGGCTAATTGGATGGAGGATTTGGTCACGGAGCAGAGTTTCAACTCCGTTATGAATCAGTATAGGAATGCAATGTTACCATATAACCATCCGATCACGGCAAAGGTGCGGTCAATAATGACACGATTGATTGCTGCTGCGCACGATTACAGAGACCCCGACACGGGGGAACGCATGAATCTCTTTGAGCTGAACGGTAGAAAGGACATTCCATTGGACCAGTGGGAGTTTTATGTCATTGACGACAGAGCAGAGCCCACACCCAACGCGTTTGTCATTGGTGGCGGCAAGGTCTTTCTATTCCGGTCGATTTTGCCGATTTGTGAGAACGAGGACGGCATGGCAACTGTCTTGAGCCACGAGCTGGGCCATCTCCTAGCTGACCACATTGGAGAAAAGCTGAGTGCATCTCCCTTCTTTATCACGTTGGACTTGATAATGTTCTCTATCTTTGGAACCGCAAGACCTGGGGGACTTCTCAACATGCTCTTGAATAACACTTACTCGAGAGAAATGGAGACAGAGGCAGATTACATTGGGCTGATGGTCCAATCCAAGGCATGCTTTAATCCAACCAAGGCCCCTCGTCTATGGAAGAACATGATAGCCTTTGAGCAGAAAATGGGACAGAATATTCCCGAGCTCTTGAGCACCCATCCAAGTTCAGATAAGCGGTTCCGCAATATGGAGAAATGGATGCCTAGAGCTGTTTCGATTTACGAGGCGAACGAATGCGGGACAAATTACAACCAATTGCTTGCCGGCTTCTTTAAATAGAAGGGCTTATCTGAGATTTGACTCAATACATAAAATTCTCTTTTGTACACATGCAGTATACCATTATCGACGGGAAGAGTGAGTGAGATCGAGTGAGTTGTGTAAAATGGGCCGCATTGACCCAATTGGAATTCCAAGTTATGGCTTCATCGACTCGTATGAAGGTAGATTAGCCAATCCGATTTCAAACTATACCCTCGTCCACTTGTATGAGGGTAGACTACCTGAGCGATTTCTGGCGTGGGAGGTATTCGGATATGGAACCAAAGCAAGATCATCCTGCGTGTAGATCATCCCTGCTTGCTCTGCGCTTTTGAGATGCTTTATCTTGATAAACTTTCCATTCTTATCGAACGTGCCCTTATCATTGATCGTCGCCTTTGCTGTATACAGCGGGACCGCTGCTTCCTCTTCTTCATCATTGTTTCCAAACAATCTGCTATTCCCCAAGTCTAGCTTAAACCAGAGGAATATTTTCACTACCGAAAAGGCCAGAGCAATTGACATAGTCAAAAAGACCAGACCAAAGATGAATACATCAAATAAATCGTATTTGCTGCTATTTTTTAAATATCTTGCATTGGATCTTCCTTTATGAGCCCACATATTGTGAGGAGCGTCTGAAGCAAGAAAATGCATCAAGAACCAAACCAGCAGAAGATGAAGAACCATCTCCAAAAAGAAGGATGCAGCGTGGTTTATATTCGAGATTCCGGTTCTGTATTCATCAACCCAGTATTCTGTTATTTTAACTCATGAGCAATTTGGCAGAAACAGAGCTTCGCACAATGTCATCCTACAGTGATTAGCTGCTGATGAGGCACGCTGTCTACAGCAAACAAGTAATATATGTATCGAAAGCATAGTGTAAATCATAGCGTCGTAGCGTAAACATAAACAATCACGGCGATAGTAATAAATCCTCATTTATTATTCTTTGGCAGTGGCCCGTCCGGGCTCTGGATTTCTGCGGAGCCCACTACCTCATTAAACGAAGGAGGCTCTGAGGACGTTGGGACCTCAGTTTCACTGGAATTGCCACCCCATGTAGGGGGTGGACCGTCGGGCCTGGTAAATTGCCGCTCTTCTTGTGGTTGAGAGTCCCGGTTGTTAAACATGTCCACATTTCCGGCTGCCCCCTCCTGAACGTATGCCTGGGGAACCGTGTTGTTGTAGTCGGTGGAATTAACCCGCTGCTGGTCGCTGCTTGGCACAAAATTCCCATTCACGTCGTAGTATCCCGCATCCTGGTCGGGGTTCACAGTTTGCGAGTACATGGGCAAATCCTGCACTTGATCATCCCGGTTTTGAAACCGGGACTCAATATATGCCGGCGGAGCCAAGTAATGCGAAACATACGGCGCCTGGCCTCTCTTCTTCCTATTATAGTTCACTTGGCAGAGAGAAAACAACAAGAAGATAACAATGAAAGCCACAAACCCAATAAAACCGAACCCTCCCGCACTCACATCTCTTTTTGCAAGATGTACCAGACCATCACCAGAAATCTGCCGTATCGCTACCATTGCTCCTCTTTAATTGACGAAGCTGGTAATAAAAAGGGGGGCTGAGAGGTTTTTCTTAAGGGTCCTGGAGAGGCTGAATCAATAGGGCGCTGAGCACAATGGTGCTCAGCACCACATCAAGCTTGTTGTCTAGAAGTTAAGTTTATAAAGTAAAAAGACCAGTCTTCTTCTTACCAAAAGGATATACCAAGAGGGTACTCAAATAGAGCCCCACAGAAATACCCAATGCAACCTGGATCATGGTCATACCAAAGGTAAGCGACGAGGTTCCTGTGGTACTGCTATCACTGGTGGAAGAGGAGACAATGTTATTGGCAGTGGTGATACCAACAAAAACAGAGCCCTGGGAGGCAATACCCGAGGGCACTTGAACAAAAATCCCCGGAAGCATCAAAGACACGGTGATCGATGTACCGAAGCCAAAGCTCTTAAACCTTTTGAGAATGGTCTGATGAATCCGGGAGTATATATTGGCCACCAATCCGATGATAAAACAGCCCAACGTGGCGTTTAACTCGGTGACATTCTTGAAGTGTAGGGACGAAAAGTAGGAAACAACATACCCGGCACCGGACACGATCGTCATCATGGGTAGCTGCTTCCACGAGGCCTGGTTGCAGAGTGCAATGCCGATGGTGAACCCCGGAACAAAAAGAAACCTGAACCAGGGAGAGACGTCTGACGTGCAGGAGGCATTAGACGTGGCATTATGGTCAATCCATCCATATAAAGCAGCGCCTAGTGTTATTCCAAACGATAACATCAACGAGTAAATGAAAGCATAGAACATTCTCACGGATCCTGCCACCAAGTTCCGGCTCTGAAGCTCTAGCGATCCACATAGAATGATGTACCCTGGCAAAATCAAGGCGAGTGAGCTCTGGACGATGGAACCGTAACAAAAGGTGTTGCCACCATTGACCGATCCAATCGCCCTAGCAATGAAACTGGCGACAATACTGGAGCTGACCTCAAAAGCGGAGGAATAGAGCGTACTCAGCGGACAAACAACGAATTGCAAACCACCAATGACAATGCCCAAGCCGAAACTGATGGGCATGTCCATCCAGGACCCACCAAACCCCCAGGAACACACACACGCGGAGCAAACAGCATAGAAGAAGGTACAGAGCCATTTGTTGAAGCTGGGCTTTCTGAGGATGATCTCGTTGAGCATCTTACACCCGTCATCAACGCCTAGTCTGTCATGAACAACACCTTTGTAAACGCCGTGAACTTCATCCAATTTGCCCAAATCTAGACCTTGGGCACATCTTACTAGCCTCATTTCACTGGTTCTCATGGCAACATCCCCAAAAGAGACAATCATCGTGCCAGGAAAGTAGACGAATGAGCCGTCCACTTCCAAAACACTCGCGGTCATGGCCATGTATTCCTCCAATCGATGTGTCGGTGCGCCATATAACATGAAAGCTTTACATAGCAACAAGATGAATCTCTGTCTGGCTAACAAGTCCGCAATGTGGACAGTGATTCTTGCAGCATTTTCCCTCTTTCTCTTGAACATCTTCTTTTTTTGTTGTTGGTCTTTTTGTTGCTCTTTGAAGTAGAAGTCGGGTAGGTCAAAACTTTTGTTCATATTGTGGGTTTCAGATGAGTTCCTCTGATGGAGTCTTTTCCTTGAATCATTGACTATGAATTTCCTAATGGAAGAAGGCTTGTTGCCGACCTTCTTCAAGAGAGACTGGGTCTTATTCTCGATAAGTTCCACTGAGGAATTGATCGTTGGATTGTTAGTCACCCTGTCAAAATCAAGGAGATCCTCCAACTCGCTCATGTTATTGTGATGGTTCATTTCAAAATCATTTGGCGATAGAATGGTTTGCAGGTTCCTGTTAGCGTTTTCTGTTACTTCGTCGTCCGTGGTTGGATATCCAAATGAGGAGTGTGAGGAGGCAATCCCTGTGGGAATCGAGGAGGTATTGTTCAATTTCATCAAGAGAGACCCTATACCGGCTCGCTTCCTTCTGTGCTCAGCAATGCTGGGAACCTCTATACTGAAATCATCGAAATTTTGCAAATCATCGAACTCGTGGTCCTGCAGTTCGGTGGGTATATAAACTGTGCTGTCATTTTTGAATCTTCGATTTAAACCACTTGGGTCCTCGTATCCTGTTGTCATTGATTGGCCAGAACCGAAATTCTTACCTTCACCCAGCTGGATCGTTGTATTCTGTGGCTCCAGCTTGTTCAGTCCTGACATGGCCTGTTTGACAATAAAATCCGCATTTTTCTTTTCATCCTCTATTCCCTGGTATGGTTCAATGTTGTTATTTGGAGTCAATCCTCCACCATTAAGAAATCCGTCTAGATTGAAGATCTTGTTAATCAGCTTATGACTCTGGATGCTGGACGACCCCGATAAGCGAGGTTCTAGCTTCTCACCCAGTTCCAAATCAAAGTTCTTTCTCGACCCTATCGACTTGGTTCTGGTTCTGAAAACGTTCATTAGAAACCCGTCTTTATTTTTATGTGAACTTGCTGAGCTCTTTTCCTCACTAGACTCTGAGACCAAGTCCGCGTACCGTTTGGGGTCCTCAGTGACGTTGTCATTCTCATTTTCTGTGGAAACGTCGTCATCGTCGGAACTTGGCTCGTTGAGGACATTTTTATGCTTTCTTTCCACCGCTTCCGGTTTTCTTCTCAATCCTGTTTGAGCTATATCAGATCTGGTCCAATTTGCCTTGAAATCCTCATCGATCTCGTTCTTTTCCTCATTGGAATTAAATGGGGAAACATCGGGGTGGTTATCGTCAAAATTAAACACCGGCTTTCTACCAGCTCTACGGGGTTCCTCATCTGATTTATTAATGTTTGGCTTTTCATCTTGATCTTGATCTCGAAACCTCGGGAGAACAGGCACGTTCAAAACCGCCTCACTCTCATCGTCCTCCATGATGGGTAGAGCATCCACGCTCTGTGATTGTGTCTTGATATTATAGAACAAGCTACGCTTTGGTTTCAAAATCGGATTAGAGTTCACCGATTCCGATGACTTCGATCTTCCCCAAGCGGGTCTTTCGTCCCCAGAATCCAAACCGGGGGTCACCGGCAGGCTTCGCAGAGAAATCCCCGATCTCGACCTCTTGTGGCCTCCTATCTTCTGTTTTCTTGTGTTATACATTGATATGTGGCTGTGATTTTGTCCCTCGTGAGTTTTGATATCCAATCACTTTAACGTTCGATCTTAACCTCTCTTTTTTTTAACAATATCAATCCTTCAATTTGATAACTTCAAATACAATCTTGACCAATCAAAATGATATAATGTTGGACTTAGAATCAGAAAACCGATGACTTTATCGAATGAAATTTTGGGTCTTAAGAAAATCTATGGCCAGCAAAGGATGCTCAAGTGAAACACTGTAAAATATAATGAACCAATTGAAAGAAATTTATCCGGCCATTTCTTTTTTTATAATTCAAGCCAGGTTGAATGGATTGATGGCAGATTGGAATTGATGTGACGTCATAGGCGGATTAACCATTTTAAGATTTTTTTTTTACTTGATCAATCTTAAGCAAAAGGAATTATATAGAAACAAAAACCACGATTTAGAAAAGAATCTCCCTCAAAGAGAAAATGACAAGACCATTCAACCAGCTCTTTGAGCTCGTCAAACTTTGAACCCCATGTTGGGTACCAACGGAATAATAATAACAAGAACAAACCATAATAGTTTCTCTCTATGAAGACCCTCTTCAATCCTTCTCTTCACCACCATTCACTGTTACCGGTGGCTGCAGGGGCTCTTGAAGAGTTGCCACCGTAGGAGCTACCGCCCCATCTGTTACCACCGCTGTAGGAGTTGGAGCCGCCGTATGAGGAGGTGGAACCACTGTTGTAGCTTCCGGATTTTCTAAAATCTCTCGACATGCCGCCACCGTTTCTTCTACCACCTCTACCACCTCTACCACCTCTACCAGATTCTCTCGATATGTTTGTCAAGAAGTCTGGAACCTCTTGCTTGGCCTCATTCAAAAGATCAATGAGTTCACGAGCAATGCCCCTGTTATCTCTGTTGAAAAAGGCGGTGGCCAACCCGGTGTTCCCGGCTCTACCGGTTCTACCGATTCTGTGGACATAGTCGTCAACATCGGAGGGCAGATCGTAGTTGATCACGTGGGTGACATTTGGAATATCCAACCCTCTTGCTGCCACCGCGGTGGCGACCAAAATAGGCTCTCTACCGCTTCTGAAGTTTTCGAGCGCTCTTTCTCTCTCCCTTTGGGTTCTGTCACCATGGATCGAGGTTGCGCGGAAGTTATGCGAGTAAAGATACTCCGAAAGGATGTCTGCCATTCTCTTTGTTTCCACGAAAACTAAAGTCAACCCATTCTTTTCCTCCTCTGCTGAGAGGATGTCCAAGAGGGTAGACTTCTTTTCGTCGCTTTCCACGTGCATCACCCTCTGGGTGATGTTTTCCGAGGTCGACCCCACCTTACCCACGGAGAGGAAGATGTAATCGTTTAAGAAGTCTCTGGCCAAGTATTGGATCTCCTTTGGGAACGTTGCCGAAAACAGCAAGGATTGTCTTTCCGTTGCAGGAGGCATGTCACAGTCCTCCACAATGTATCTGATCTGAGGTTCGAACCCCATATCCAACATTCTGTCCGCCTCGTCAAGAACAAAGTACTTGATGTTCTTCAATGAAATCACACCTCTTTGGAGCATATCGGTCAATCTACCAGGGGTGGCGATCAACAAGTCGCACCCTCTGTTCAATTGTGAGAGCTGAGCACCAAAATCAGCACCACCGTAAACGACACACGACTTGACCCATGATCTGTAGATGAACTTCTTAGACTCCTCATAGATTTGGATTGCCAATTCTCTTGTTGGGGCCAAAACCAGAGCGGTTGGGAACACCTTTCTTCTATCGAACTTGTTGCCTTCAACTGGTTTTGGTGATGGTCCGTTCTTGAAACATTGCGAAAGCACCGGAAACAGGAATCCACCCGTCTTACCCGAACCTGTTTGGGCACATGCCATCAAATCTCTGCCCATGTTGATGATTGGGATCGAATATTTCTGAACAGGTGTTGGTTTTGTGAATCTAGCAAACTTGATGTTTTCAAGCAAAACACTGTCAATTGGAGGGTTGGTGAATTCCAGAACTGGCTCCGGAACATCCTCACCGGTGGCTTCCACCGGAATATCATCGTAGTTATCGAAATTGATCCCCGTGGATTGGAAATTTGGGTCTCCCTCCTCACCGTAGAGATCCAATTCCATTCTCGTGTTTCTTTCACTTGGAACGTGGACACCGTTGGTCCACTTTCCTTCTCCTGGACCGGCTCTGTTACCGTAAGTTCTTTCGTTGTAATCTCTTCTGTAACCAGATCCGCTGTTATTGCCTCTAAAACCCGACGATTCTCTCTTTGGACGCTGGGTGAGAATGCTGGAATCTCCGGCGGCGGACTTAGTTAGACCCTTCTTATGTGGTGGAACGTATGACATTGTAAAGATTGAGCTTATGAATGAATAAAGGAGAAGTTGACTTGTAGACTGGTGGTGGCGAAAAATTTTCTTAGTACGTGAAATTTTTTCCGTTCAAAAAATGAGAGGCTCAGCACGTTTAGGTTGACGTGTACTGTTATGGGTCCAGGAGAGGCGAGTGCAAGGTGGAAAAAAGAAGAAAGGAGGGTTATAGATGATTAAAGAGGGTGAAAAGAAAAAAGCAGTGGAAATTGAGATGTTTTACATCCGTTTAATTGAAATATGTTAGCTTCTTCCGGCTGAATATGCTCATGATGAAGGCAGTGTGGGATAAAAAGAAACAGGTGGTTATTTCACGGGTTTTTACGGAGTGAAACCAGATTAAGAATCAAAAAGGGGGGAAGGAATTTTTGGTGTTCAAACACGCCCAAAATCAACGTAAAATAAGAAGATTTGATTGGTTTACGCGGTGATTACCGCACACATTCAGTCATTGGATGTTAAATTATAAAAGAAACCTGGGAAACAGGAAAAAGTGAAGAAACCACAAGTCTCGTGTACAAAAACCAACCACTTACTCCAAGTCCTTCTTAAGAGTACCCAAGAAAGCGTGCTTTTCAGCAGGGGTTTGGAATCTACCCTTACCGAACTTGGAAGCAGTGTCAATCCACTTAAGGTTGACTTGTTCCAAGGCTCTTCTGTCCTTAGGACCGTACAAGGACTTTCTCAAGGTGATGACTCTCTTGACTGGACCTGGAATAGAACCCTTCAACAAAACAAAGTCGTTGTTGACGTTACCGTATCTAACGAAACCACCCAATGGAGTGATGGTCTTCTTGGTTCTGTCAAAGTCAGTGGCACCAGAAGCTTCGTCACCGGCCTTACCAATTCTGTAAACCTTGTGGTTAATAGAGGTTCTGTGGTGGTAACCTCTTTGACCAGCTCTGGCAACAGTCCAGGCGACGTGGGATGGATGCCAAGCACCAATACAGGCAACCTTTCTGGTACCTCTGTGGGTCTTTCTTGGCAACAACTTAGTACCCCATCTGTGGGTAACACCTTCGAAACCGTGACCCTTGGTGACAGCAATAGCGTCAATCATTTCGGATTGTTCGAAAACAGAGTCAACACCAACGGTCTTTTCAAAGTGTTCCTTAGCCCAGTTGACCTTGTCTTCAACAGAACCACCGTTCAATTGGATTTCAGCAAGGTGAGCCTTCTTTTGGATCAATGGAGTCTTTCTGATTTGGGTGTGGACCAAAACTCTGACAACAGAACAGTACTTGACGATTCTGGCCAATTCGGTGTCAATTTCACCGGCCTTGGCGTACTTGGTGGAGTACTTGGAGAAAGCTCTCTTCTTAGACTTGAACCAGTTCTTGTAGAATCTTCTCTTGATTTCATCTGACAAGTGTTCAGCCCACACAGTGGTCAAGGATCTCAAACCTCTTGGGGTTTCAACGTAACCAACAACACCAACGACAACCAATTCTGGGGTGTCAACAACAGTGGCGGCTTCAACGACTTCTCTCTTGTGCATCTTGGAACCTGGTCTGTCCAAGTCTCTGACAATGGTGGTCATACCGGCCTTGTAACCAAGGAAGGCAGTCAAAGCAACTGGCTTAGACTTGTCGTCCTTTGGGAAGGACTTACATCTACCTCTTTGCTTGGCAGCTCTCTTTCTTGGGAGGAAACCCAAGGAACCGTGTCTTGGCTCTTCGTACTTTCTGTGAGACATCTTTAGAAATTGATTATGAGGAAAAGGAGGGGAGGCGGATGGTTACAGTGTGGTGATCTTTGGCTTCTTAAGTATGCGTGAAAAATTTTCACGTGTGTGCGGTGCGAGGGGTAGTTATAAAGCCCGGGTAACCCCTACAGACGCGTCGATCGACGCATACCATTTTTTTTTTTTCACTTTTTCGATTCTTCACAGTGATAGCAGCCGATTCACCTAGTTGAAGCGTTACAATGCCACCAAAGTTCAATCCGGAGGCCTATTCGTTCAATCCCGACCAGAGCTATACGCCAGATCAACAGGGGTTTAATCAGGCCCAAAATCAGCCTTCTAACAACTACAATCAAGGCTACAATCAAGGTTACAATCAAGGCTACAATGGCTACAACCATGGCTACAATGGTTACTCGCAAGGTTATCAACAGAATTACAACCCAGCTCCAGCAGAAGACTACGACAACGGAATTGCAATCAAGATCAAGCCGGCAAAGAAGGGTAAGAAAGGCAAGGCCATTTCTCTCGACGAGTTTGTGGCAGCACAATCCTCAAAGGAGGCCACCCCAGAACCAATTTCCGCCTCGGTTTCTGCAGTGGATTTGAAGCAAAGTGTCTCAAATGTGTCGATTGTTGATGCGTTGAAGAAACTGTCAATTGACCCTCTTGTTGATCCCCTAGAGGCCCTCAACCAATCCACTAAGATCTCCGAGGTGAAGGATCAATGCAATAAGGTTGCAGATTTGGTTTTTGAACAAGGCGGTAAGGCAATTATTGACTGGAAGATCACCGAAGTGCTGAAAACCTTGGGCAAGCCAAAAAACTCTCCATTAACTAGAGAAGGAGCCATGATTCTGATCCAAACACTGACGAGAAAGTTTGCAGGCTTGACCCCCAACGAGGCCTACTTCATTGACCTCTTTGACGGCGTTTTCGACTTTTTTGCCGACAAGGAAAACAACGTCAAGAGATCCGCACAATCTGCGGTTGACTCCCTTTACGGAATGTTTCCAATGGAGGCTAAGGCTTCTGTCTTGGTGTCCCACTTCCTAAAATACTTGAAATCCAGCGCTAAGTGGCAATCAAAGGTGGCCTGCTTGAAGACTTTCGACAAGTTGATTGAAGAATGTCCTGCAGATTTGTTGGAAATGAAATTCTACGACGCCATCCCAATTTTGACCGACATGGCAACCGATTTTAAGCCCGAGTTGGCCAAGGAGGGTATGAAGACGTTGAAGTCCTTTGTTAAGGTCTTGGACAACTTAGATCTCTCTCCAAGATACGATCTCATTGCCGAAACCTTGGCTGATCCTCAAAAGGTCACCCTCTGTATCAAGACTTTGGCCTCTGTCACCTTTGTCGCAGAGGTCACCGAACCAGCCTTGGCTCTTCTGGTGCCTATCTTGGACAAATCCTTGAAGATGTCCTCTTCTTCCCAAGAACAATTGAGACAAACCGTGAAGGTGACGGAGAATTTGACCAGATTGGTGAATAACAAGAGAGAAATCGAAAGATACATCCCTATCCTTCTTCCTGACATTCAACAGGTCATCAAGACCGCCTCTCTTCCAGAAGTGAGAGAATTGGCCGGTGAAGCACTTTCTGTTGTTGAGGAAGCTGAAAAGGAACACGGGGACGGTAAATTCCACGGTAGATTGACAGAGGAAACCGGTGTCAAGTATATTGAACAATTCAAAACCAAGATCAACAATTCTCAGCTTTTTAACTACTTGACCTCCGTCTTGGTCTGTGCAGCCAATGTTAACGACTGGAAGGCCATGTCCGAATACTTCAACATGAGTTTGGCCGCCTTCTACACCGAGGACGAGAGGACAAAGGCCGTTGATGAAATGATCATGACTTTGAAGACCCTCTTCACCCCGGATGCAGTCAATGACGACGAATCCGAGGGTGTCGTGATTGTTAATACCAACTTTTCTCTCGCCTACGGTGCTAGAATGTTGTTGAACAAAACCAACTTGAGATTGATCAAGGGTCACAGATACGGCTTGTGTGGTCGTAACGGTGTGGGTAAGTCCACGTTGATGAGAGCAATCAACAACGGTCAATTGGAGGGTTTCCCAGACCCATCTGTCTTGAGAACCTGTTTTGTTGAACACAAGATGCAGGGTGCCGACGCCAGCTTGAACTTGGTCGAATTCATTGCCACTGATCCGGAATTGAAGGATGCCACCAAGGAAGAAATTGCCCAAGCTTTGGCCGATGTCGGCTTTAATGAGGAAAGAAGAGCTCAACATGTGGGCTCTCTTTCCGGTGGTTGGAAGATGAAGTTGGAATTGGCCAGAGCCATGTTGATGAAGGCCGATATTCTTCTTCTCGATGAACCTACAAACCATTTGGATGTCGCAAATGTCCAATGGTTGCAAAACTACCTGTTGGAACACACCAACATCACCTCCTTGATTGTTTCTCACGATACCGGGTTCTTGGACACCGTCTGTACCGATATCATCCACTATGAGAACAAGAAGTTGGTTTACTACAAGGGTAATCTTTCGGACTTTGTTAAGAACAAACCTGAAGCCAAGGCTTACTACACTTTGACTGATTCCAACGTGAAAATGCACTTCCCTCCACCAGGTCTTTTGACTGGTGTGAAATCGAACACAAGATCTGTTGCCAGGATGTCAAATGTGACCTTCACTTATCCAGGTGGTACCAAGCCATCCTTGATGAATATGTCTTGTTCCATTTCCCTCTCATCGAGAGTCGCTGTTTTGGGTCCAAATGGTGCCGGTAAGTCCACTTTGATCAAGTTACTCACTGGTGAATTGGTCCCAGACTCCGGTACTGTTGAGAAGCATCCAAACTTGCGTATCGGTTACATTGCTCAGCATGCTTTGCAACACGTGAACGAACACAAGGAAAAGACTCCAAACCAATACTTGCAATGGAGATACAGGTTTGGTGACGACAGAGAGGTGTTGTTGAAGGAATCACGTAAAATGTCTTCCGATGCGGAATCTAAGATGATGGAGAAGAAGATCGATTCTGGCGATGGCCACGGTGAGAGATTCATCGAAGCCATTGTCGGTAGACAAAAGTTGAAGAAATCGTTCCAATACGAGGTCAAATGGAAGCATTACAAGCCAAAATACAACTCATGGGTTTCAAGAGACGACCTTGTTGCAAACGGATTTGAATCTCTTGTCACAAAGTTTGATGACCATGAGGCTTCCAGAGAAGGTCTTGGTTACAGAGAACTCACTCCAAAGACCATCAGAGAGCACTTTGAGAAGATTGGTCTTGATGGTGAAATTGCGGACCATACCGCAATGGGATCTCTTTCCGGTGGTCAATTGGTCAAGGTTGTGATTGCAGGTGCTATGTGGAACAACCCTCACGTCTTGGTTTTGGACGAACCAACTAACTATTTGGATAGAGATTCTCTTGGTGCTCTTGCCATGGCCATTAGAGAATGGACAGGTGCTGTTGTTATGATTTCTCACAACAACGAGTTTGTGGGTGCCTTGTGTCCTGAACAATGGATTGTCGAAAACGGTCACTTAGTCACTAAGGGTGTTGCTGAAATTGATCAAACCAGATTTGAAGACGGTGGTAATGCGGAAAAGGTCAAACTGGCCACCGAATTGGCCAAGAAGGCTGCTGAAAAGCAGGCTGACGATGACGACTCTCCAGCAAACATCAAGGTGAAGCAGAGAAAGAAGAAGATGACCAGAAATGACAAGAAACTTCAAGCGGAAAGAAGAAGATTGAGATACATTGAATGGTTATCATCTCCAAAGGGTACACCAAAGCCCGTTGATACAGATGATGAGGATGAATGATTTCATCTAAGCCCTGAACATGTTATTTTTTGAGCTCTTACTTCGTCATTCATACCAATTACATTTTACATTGTTACATTACTCGATTATAGATTTACTTTTTATTCATTTAAATTCTAATTTTTAAAACAGGTGTATTTGAATCAGTTAGACATAGAAGTAGGTCAGGATGCAAGATAATAAAGAATCAAAGATAATGTTGCAAACCAGCCAACTCAAAAAGTACAAGATTTTAGGACTGAACACAGTCCAAATAAATAAATGGAACCTCAAATGGAAGCAACATGCCATTAGCATCAACCCAGAAACGCTGTAGAAAACAAGGTTGAATATTAACTTGTCGTAAAGGGTTTTCCATTTTGAATCTTTATTTTGATCCGCCTTTTCTAAGAGCAACTTCAAAGAAGCAAGGGTCCAGAAGAGAGGACCTGCCCAATTGCACAAATAGGTTAAGAAACCTGATAAAACCATGTTATATGAGGATAATCCATTGAATGAATTAGTGAGATCAACAGTGGAAATCGAGTTTGTGGATCCAAATAAGAAGAACGAACAGTTCTGCATCATGATGACGAAGAGGTTAATGGCATTGGAATTGACCGATTCTTCAGGTAATAGCACCGCAATCCTGTTAAAGATGATGTACATTAGGGCAAACAGGGGGATGTTGGACCAGTTGGTTTGTGCAATTAAAATCAACGAAAAGATGGAAAGAAGGTTGTCAAAGAAAAACCGAGTATTGGTTTCTTTATTCAACCCACGTAGAACCATAGGTTGGATTAGAAAGCCAACGAATAAAATCACCCACAGTTGCTGGATGAAACCAAATAGCATGTTGTTCACCTTATTGTAATCCTCGACCCCGGTCCATGCATTTAAATTGTCGACAAAATAGGGAACCCATAATGGGAATTCCAATTTGGCGTCACTTAAATCAAAGCACGATGTCAAATAGGAGAGCATTTTTGAACATCCCAATAAAATCGTGAGAGAGGACACCAATCCCTGAACACCCTTCTCAAGGAGAGATTCGCCAAACATGTCTATTGGGATGACCACAACAATAAGCGAAACAAGCAATAGCACCAGATAATAGTTGGGACCAAGTGATGGAGGAAGTTCTGATAACCAAGCGGATATTTTAAGATTCGATTTCAGGTTATACTTCTGACCGCTTGTGTTCCAAGATTTCATCAAACGCAATGCAGAAAATAGAATGAAAACTGAAATGCACCGAGATGTATCCTTTCTGATCGCCAGGAAGGAGATGTAAACCAAAAACACCGTGGTAAAAAACCACCATAAATGATGCTCTTCTTCAACAAACGAAGACGCAATAAAGTTTGCTGAGTAGATGAAAAAAAAGACAACATCAAAGAAAGCAATGTAAAAATGACCTTTGAAGTATAGACCAAATGCTAGGAACGACACCAGGGTTATGATCAGATAGATGGTCAACCCTGTGTAAATGTCGGTGTAGTTGTAGTTTGAGGATGTCCTTGAAAGCTGCGCCTTTGCATTTTCAATGAAATTGGCCAATTGATCATTTTCCAGCTCTGGAAGCGCATCGATATATCCCCTCGACTTATCTAACAGAACCTTTAATTGGAGAGCATTTTTGATCAAGATATTTCTTTTATCTTCCTCACTCTGATACAGTTGCAAAAATGGCGTTATGAACCTTCCCAAGTTATTTATGGGCACATTGAGACCTAAGAGCGCAGTAAGCGTTGGAACTAGGTCGATTTGGTCAATTTTAGAAAAGTAGTCGTAGTCTTCGTTCCATGCGATTGGTGCCTTCGAGTCTCCATTGAGACCCAATCCTTGAAACTGGTCCGAAATGAACATCAACCCCGCCGAGGTCTCACTGATCGAGGAGCCCCCGTGATTACCCACATCGTTCATGCCGTGGTCACCCATTACGATGAATAATGTTTCCGGGTGGTCCGCAATCGCTTCGTGGTAGATCTTTTCGATGATGCCATCCATTTCCTTCTGTTTTTGCGGCATGTTCATACTACTGGCACCACCTTTATGGCCGATGTGATCCAGACCTAGATAGTGTAGAATCATACAATCCCATTCATCCTTCGAAGCCAGCTCCTCGTCCAAATGTCTCGTGACGTTATTGTCTACTATGGTGAAATCACTCACGTAGAAACTGGCTGTTCCATCGGTTTTGTGGAAATAATCAGGGAAAAGCTTCAACCAGGTGTCATCACCAAACATATTCACCTTCCAGCCTGCTTCGTACATTCGCTTAATCCACGAATCCTGGTCTCCCAGAGTGGAACTAACGTCGTCCTCAGCAATGTTGAGCACAGCATCAATGAAGTTAGGCGTAGAACCTGTCGTTATACCCTTCAAACGCGGTAAAGTCACGGTCGGTGGATTAGAAAACGCGGTGAATCCAACCGCAATGCCACTGTTCAACAGCTCGTGGGAGAAAGCCATTGAAGAGGTGTTGGAAAAGAGGAAATCCGCCCTCATAGCGTCAACCACCATAAAAACCACCTTGTTGAACTGAGGTTTTGGATCTCTGAACCCTTCAGGTGAAGCGGTGGACCAGAGGTACACTTCTTTCTCTGTAAGCAGGACCTTTGTTGGAAAGAAACCCTTACAGAATACCAAAAACCCTACCAATTGAACCACCAGGGCGATAAATAGCGGGACAAACCTCATGTTTGGTACAAGAGAGAGGTGGTGAAGTTACGTAAGGGTTACGTAACCATTCCCCTTCACTTCCTCCTCTCTAAGATGATTAAAATGATGAGATTCCCAACCGGGAGAGCAGCTCTCAGAACATACTCTTCAAAGATGAACTTTACAAGACAACCAGGTCCACCTCCATTGAAAGAAGAGGATCAAAAAGAGTTCGAACGACTTGTTCAACAGGCCAACACCCAGATCGTGATTGAAGATTACAACGAAAAGCAGGGTTTGAGTGACGAGAGGGAGACAGCACCGCCTAAGCTGTCCACATCGGACGTGGGTACTTTTGGGTCTCAAATGCAGACAATTCCAGAGTTTGAGGGAGAAATCAACCCTAAGACCGGCGAAGTTAACGGACCTAAGCAGGACCCAATCAGACACGGGGATTGGAGCTTCAACGGTAGAGTGACCGACTTTTAGACGATACTGATATGATATATACGATTAATTAGATGAAAGGAAATGAAATGAAACTAAACAACGATGTTCTCAATGACACCCTTCAAGTAATCGATGAATTGTCCCTTCTCTTGGAGATTGGTCTTTAACAACCTCAGTTTGAGCTGGGATTGTGGTTCAGACAAGATGTCGAAGTTGTTCTTCATCACAGAGTCCATTTCAGCGTTCTCGATCTTGTTCAACAAGTCTCTAATGGTATCACCCTGTTTGCTCTTCTCCTTGACCAGAATATCGAGGGTCTGAAGCTCATTGAAGTAGGCTCTTTCCTGCTTGGAAATTACGAGACACTCGAACCGGATGTCATTGTACATGTTGCCGATCGATCTGCTCACATCGCCGTATTTATTTTGTAATTCCAACTGCTTGTCCAAGAGGGTCTCGTATCTGGCCTTGTTCTCCTTACACGTTTGCAAGAGATCCTTCTTCTTCATTCTGAGGGCATGGATAAAATTTATTTGCTGATGATACTCGAGGGAAATGGCTCTCAAACGTTCGCTCATGCTCGATAGGGCCTTGAATAGTGCTAATTGGCACTTAATCGTCAGATCCGCAATGTTCATCACCTCCTGCAAATCTTCGACACTGGCGTCATCCTCGGTTAGGAATCTTGGCTTCACATCCACTAAGGACTTCATCACTTGGCGAAGGACTTCACTGGCGGTGTTGATTTCAGGTATGGCGACGCCAGAGGATTTTGGTGGTAATTTGGTCTTATACTTATCGGTGATAGGGGACATTAACGTGGATTTCAACAAAACTTTGTCCTCGGCATCTTCTGATGCATTTATCAACGTCATATTGATATCTTTTGATGACTTGGTGATCAAGAAAATGGCTTTGGCGTTCCAAATAAAGGACAAACGGTTATCCAATTGTTGGAGAATGTTGTGGGGGTTGTTTCCCATATTGGTGCCAAGTAATTCAGTATTACTGGCGGAACGCAGACCCATACTTGGAGTTGCAATGAAAATATCATTCAGATAGAGGATGGTTGTTGGGACCTTCTTTTTGATCATTTCAATAAGCTCGTCCTCTCTTTCCGCAGTTAATAAGTCCATCCATTTCGAATAATCCACTTGGAACAGCTTATAATTGGTGCCATCGTTGGTAATGATAAATATAGAGTCCTTAGTGACAGGATGGGGAATGGCATCCAAAATTGCGCCGTATTTAGAGTCAAAGATCTGAGCATCAATGAGAATAAACGAATCCCTTGTTTCAAAGGATTGGCCATGGAAAACCATAAGATCGCTGGTTTGGTAGTTGATACTGGCAGCGCAACCATTGTACAGGACGGTCACAACATCTTCCTTCAATGGTATCAATTTTTTGGCGTCAAACGAATAGAGTTCATCAGGAAATGGTGTGATGACCAATGGACCGGAGATCTTCCCCTTTTGGTATCTTTCAGGCAATACCTTGGAGATGACGCACGATGTTTCGTTCTGTTGTAACAAGGTGGCGATTTTGAACCCGGTAGCGTACTTAGAGTAGTCTTCGGAATTATCATTGGATTGCAAGAGAAGAGAGTTGTAGGTGGAAAATTCGTTGAACCACTGGCTTTCCATCGACACCTCTCTTGGGAAGAAGGGGTAGATTGAGTAAATTGAGGAATCTGCCGTCAATAACAGCAGTGTCAAATCACCCTTCGGGTCACCAGATGGTTGGAATCCAATTGACACGGGATCAACGATCTTAGTTGTAGAGACGGTAGAATAGAAAGAGGACTTGAACTTTGATCCCGAAACAAAGGGATAAGTCGTCACTGGTGACGAAGAGGAATAGTTCACATCAAAGGTTTGGATCGACTTGTCTGTCAAGACCACAAGTTCGGTCTGGAACTTTGAAATCCGGTTAAATATCACCTGGATGATCTTATCCTTGCATGTAATATCAATGAAGTAATTTGTCATGACGAGTGATCCAATAGGCTTTAAAAACGTGATTGCAATATTAGATTCCGAGTAAAAACAAAGACATGTTTCAAACTCGTTCATGATCATTGCCGATGGTTCAAATGGCACCTCCTTCGAGAAGGTTATCGATTGGCTCACATTTTGTAGGTTTGTTATTTTAATTCTCCTATTGGCCACAGTGATCACCTCAAGCCCGTTCTTTCTCGTCAAAGTTAGGTATGATTCTTTGGGAAACAATTCGTTCTTCTTCTTAAGGATTAGCTGCTGCAAATACTCCGACATGGGTTGGTTGTGGTAGAAGAGGGTGTTTCAAGATTTTTTTAGAGGGCTTCATCTCGATTGACGAGTGACAAAAAAAAGTGCTCGGCATTCATAACCCTAATTTTCCACTTTGAAGCCAGAGCCAACTTACGTCCTGTGTGGGAGGTGGAAGACACACTCTTTTTGGAGGGGGCAACAAGAAGAATTTCCACGTCTTTTGTGAAATTGTTTTGCAAATCAAACCATTTCGGGAACCTCTCGTTAAGAAGTCTTTCCAAATGAGATAGATCAGTTCCTTGAAAGCCGGTCAATGAGATCGCAATTTGGTCCGTGCGAATGGATTTTCGCAATAATCGCTTGCGCACGTCGTTTATATCCATCGACATATCCACAACAAATGGTTTGCACCATAGTTTATTCTCCTTTGTGACCTCATTCAGGTAGAGGAATCTCTCGATGGCCAAGTCGGTTATACCGTTGGAAACGTCAACTTTCTCATTATAATGAAAATTGACAACGGTGTAATCACAGAATCCCTCATCGACCAAGCTGCCTCCGAATTTAGAAAGCACTTTCTGCAGCTTGTTTCTTTCACCCTCGGTAAATCCCAGTGTTTTGAACTTCAAACCATGAAATAGAGGAGCCCACTCAAGAGCGGGGTTCATCTCAAGCACAGACGGACCGCCATTCAACCCGGTGGATAGAGATCTCTGGATTGGCTGCAAGACCTTATTTAGGATCAACTGCTTACGTGATTTCTCACGCTGGAACCGTTTCATCTTCACCACCCTTTCTTCGTCGCTATCCTCATCTAAAGATTCTTCGTCAAGGTTCTCCCTCTTGTCGGTATCCCGGGGTCTTTTCAAACCCAAGCGCAAATCTTCAAACGTCTTCGACTTGCTATGCTCATGATATTCCTCTTGAATCATCAGTCGTACCCTCTCCTCCAATTTGAACTTTTCTTTCTCCTTCCTCCACTCATAAAGCTTGACCCAATCACATGCTTCATCCCTCTGGCCCATTTTGTAGATTTTAACCGCTTTCTCACTGGTTTGTTCAAGACCATCGTAATTATATTTCTTAACAATTCCGGTAAAGTTGTCACTCAAAATGTACCATTTGGGATTCAAAAAAAGCCCTCTTTCAACAGTATCATAGCACCAGTCCGGAGAAACAACAGGAATTCCCCATTTCAATGCGGTTTCATATCTTCTACCCTCACTGAACATACTAATCATCACATCGGTATCAGAAGCTAAAGAGGTTGAAACAATACCACCATTATTTTCAACCATTCTACTCACCTTTTCAGCAAGTTCGTCCTCTAATCGACATATAGAGATCTTTAATCCATCAAATGGCTTAACATTAGGTAATTCTAAAACCAAGGGTAAAATCAACTTGGGGTCCTGCTTTTTTCTTCTAAAAAGATCCAGAATATACTCAAGAGTCACAACACACACATCGGGTCGATATGCTGCCACGTATTGAAATTTGGCGGACTTCACCCATGATTTATCTTCACCGGTTGGGTTAACAATCACGATCCCAACTTCGGGGTTTAAATCCCCCGTATATTCCAATTGGGGAAAAAGAGCCAAGAGAGCTCTTACAGCAAGCACTCGCTCGTCTTCCTGCAAACAGGTGGATGTAACCTTCATAAAGAAAGAAGAGTTTGGCGTCTGGCAGTTGGCGTGTATTACGTAAAGTTTTGCTCAGTTCTTAGTAAATAAATCTATAAAATCTCAAATTTCAATTCTGTACAACCGGGACTCATCAAAATCCTGGCCCACGTGACCAACAAAGGTATTCCAATAGTAAACCAGTCTGATTAAAAGCCAGTTGTAGACTAACTTGGGAAAGATGTAGTAGGAGCGAATCACCCATTTCAAGGTGATGTAGACATTGTTTAATTCCTGGAGGAAAGCCTCCTTCAAGGTCTGTGTGTCGGATTCATCAATCACAGGAAAGATGACGTCCTGGAAATTCTCTTTGTGGTTCTTTTCAAACAATTCCGGTGTATCGTTGTCACTTTTCTTTATTGGTTCCTTTTCTTTGAGAAGAGGAGGTAAGTTAAATGCACCAAGAGTGTCATTCATGAATTCAGGCTCAATGGAGCCATTTTCCTCCTTCACAATCGCATCATCGTAGAGCTTCTTAAAATTCTGGATGCTGAACATTGTCTTGGATAATCTGTCGAAGGTGTTGACCAGAGCAATCAATTCAATGTTGGTGATGTCGACGTGGAAGTCGTTTTTGTCATGTAATTCAAACAAGACCTTAAGGGCAGTACCGTAACCAGTTGTTTGAACCTTACCCCAGAGTCTGCATCTGTCACAGTGAACACAATCCATTATTCTGGTGATGTTTCTAAAGTTTTCTCTGATTTCGGTCTTGATGACATCGGAACCTTCGTCTTGGAAGAGGATAGTTTCATCAAACATGCACTCCTTCTTCTGCTCACTCAAATCCAGCGCCTTGCCTAGAATCTGTTTGAGATCAGTCTTCAAGCCCGCCTCCTGATCGGAGGAGGACCCACAATCGTAATAATGCAATTTATCGAGAACACCAAAGGTGTCCAATTTCACCAACGCTTTCAAAATGATGATGTAGTTCAAGTAAACGTTTTGCAGTCTATCGGGATGATCCCCAACTCTTGTCATGAACTCGTGAAGATCCGGCTTGTATTGCTTGTCCTTCTTATCAAAGTGCTCATTTGACAAATGTGTCGAAATCGAGGCATGCATCCCACTCACCAGCTTGTAGAAAAACACCTTCTCCACACACTGATCGCGGCCCAGATTGAAACAGTTTTCGTTGTAGATCGACTTCCAGATTTGCCACGATTGATCGCCACCGTAACCGGTGAATCTCTCGGGATTGGCAATCAAATCAACATACACCACCTCATCGTTCACTCCGTCCAGCTCGCAATATTGTTTATCTTCGGGACAACTAGATATCCTGTTCATATCGTTCACCAAGCTTGAATTTTCAATGTGACCAAGAGACTCCGGTTGCCAAATTTCGGGCAAATCTTCCCAATCGTCAATTGTGTCCACAGCACAGGATCTGTGCATACAAAACCCATCTCCTTTCCAGAAAGGACACTCCTTGAACAAGTTCAACCGGTAGATTCTGAAGAAATTCTGATTCACCAGATCAACCACCGATGGTCTGATTTCTTCGTTAAATTTGATCAACTCTCCAAATGTGATCCCCGTCGATTCGTCAATCGAGGTGTTCAAAAATTCCGTATATGTTTCGTTATTTAGAAATGGCGTTGATTGGTAATCATGATAGCTAATAATAGGCTTTGCTTGTTCGGGTTTTTTCTCATACTCTTGTTCTTGAGCGGGCAAATTGGATGCCACCACAGTTTTGAGGACACCCAAGGTTACTAATAGAAAGTCTAACTTCATTATAAAGAAGCTCGTAAAGAAAGAAGAAACGAGAAGAAGCCAGATCATCATACTTCGGAACTATTTTTTCCATCGTCTGATTGGGCGCTTACGTAAGCATGATGTTTGTCTTCCAATCCTTCAAGACGTCGGTCCAGTCGTTATTGGGGATGTTATGGTTCTTCCTCCTCCAGATTTCCAACATGATTTGTCTGGCGTTCCAATATGTACCAATACCCGTTTGAGCAATGTCCTGACCCCACTTATTGAAAGAGTTCTGCAAATAAAGGGTCATGGCCTCGCTTCCGGCGATAAAACCCTGCCAGAAGAGAGGGATGATGTAGGAGGACTTCTTGTGCTGCTCCAAGATCTCCTGGATCTTGTTCAAATGATAAACAACCTTTTCGACCCTCTCCTGGAGATAGATGGGGTTGACATCCTCAACAAACCTGTAAAAATAGATCACCAACGCATGATAAAAGGACATAACATGGTGGTAAATGCCCTCGTGACGAGGAGAAATAAACTGATGATGGTCCTCGTAGTTGGAAAACTTTTCTCGGCTAGATTCATCACCCTCTTCCTCGACGGTCAACGTCCACTCCAATTTCCACGTAAGTAACTTATACTCCAATTGGGACGTCAGCTCCTCGAAAAAGGATGGAATCTTCAAGTTATGGTCGTCGTGGTACTTCTTGAACCGTGTGAAGGGCACAATTTCACCGAAAAGTAAAATCAACGAATTCGGTAGTCCGTAAATCGCATCCGAGGAAACAACCTTATCATCCAGCTTATTCTTCGAGGGCTGGAAACTGATCCTAGTGATGTCCACAAAAGCCGGGATCTCCGCGTTGAAGTCCAAGCTTGGGTCCGTGTTGCTGGGATTTATCACATACTCGATCCGAACCTTACCATTATCCGTGATCTTTTCACTGTATTTGCCCTGGCGTGGAATATTGTTCACGTTTGCATCAAGAACAGCATCGTCCAGCTTCGAATTAGACCGCGATTCCGTCTTTCTTTTGAACATGCCCCTTATATTGCTATTAGTCACCTCGTCCAATTCCTTCTGGGTCGGCTTCCTCCCCGTGAGGAAACTCTTGTAGTTTCTTTCATTGAGGAAAATCTCCGAACTTGGGATGTTCTCCAACGAGGTGGAATCCTGCAATAGCTTCATTGAACTGAAAATCCTATGAAGAATGATGGCTTTCGAACTCAACTTCTTCTTCTGCTGCATCTTCTTTTCGATAATCTTCTCACAGTGATCCAAATGAATCTTACATCCCGACATCGTCCCCCAGACGACATCAATCGTAACCATCGATAGCACCGCCACCAAGACGTCCTTATATTTCTGCTTCAAGATGTCATCCTCAAGACATTTGCCCACAAAGTAGGTGGCCTGCTTCCTCAACTGGATGCCCAAGTCCACATAGTACTTCATTTCATCAGAACCCCTCACAAACTTACTCTGTAGATTGAAGGCACTGACAGCCAAAAGAGCGTTTAGCAAGCCATGCCGAGCGTTTGATGTCTTTCCAAGGGAAGCCAATTCCCCAATCGCCATGATGGCTCTGGGGAAGTAGATGGATTTCCACGGATTCTTTGCCAAAGGGATCACCGTCATCATGTCCGCCACATCTTCGATGTAATAATTTAGCAAATACCTTGCCATGGGATGGATGGCCAACGACGTTGTGGGTATACCGAAGTTATCAATGGCTAAAGTTTTTGGCAACGGTGGATTATCTAGTATATCCATGATGGATTTCGGCATTCTCGTTGTATCGTTTGCATGAATCTGAATCTCATTTCTTGTAATGGTTTGATTTGATAGCTTGAATTTGTTGTTTTCGTTTCTGATTGGCACCATTTTGGAGGAGGTAGTTTCAATTTCCTCTGTTTCCAGCTCCTTTGGCACCGTCTTTTTAGGCTGAGCGGATCCGTCCTCGTTCTGCACCAGTGGTGGGATTTGCTGTAATATCTGAGATTCCAGCGGCAGTGGGTACTGTTGGTCCTGGGGCTTTCCCAAGTATGGCTGTCGGCCCTGAAAGAGCATATGGAGCATGTGATCTGGGATTGAGTCCTGGAATGTGTCGAATGTTTTACCGGAATCGCTTTGTGTGTGCTTAACCTGTTGTGAGGATGGAAAATGTTGCTGTTGGTTTTGATTGGTATTAAAACCCTGGGAAGTATTCACAAGCATTGTCGGCAACGTGGTGATGTCGGCATTTTGGTCAAACATGTCCAACCAATGGGTGTCACCATTTAAGGCCGACGCAGTCAAAAGTGCTGCGTCCAACAACTCATTCGAAAGCCATTCATTCCCATTGTTGGTATTAACCGCCTGATACGCCGTGTTGGGTCTAGGTATTATTGGAGGTGGGGAAACAGATTTCTTTTTATTAACTTTGCTCTTATCACTCTTTTTATTCTTTGCCGTGCATTTAATTCCTCTGAAAGCCCCAAAATGACCTCGAATCTCCGTGGGTGAACTCAGCGTGGGTATGTTTTTGTTGTGTAACTTCGCCAAATCCATATCCATGTCATGGTACAGTTTATAGCTCGAATCATCCCCATAAATCACAAATTTTATTGATCTTCGCTGAGAGTATTCTGTTTCGTGAGTTGGCTTCGACGGTAGCTGTTGGCCATATTTATCGAATTCAATCGGCGGAGACCACCTTAAGTTGATCTTATAGCCATCGCAAACGAAACCGGATTTTTTACATCGATAACAACTTGGCTTGGTCAAATCACAGAGAATTTTTCTGCGTCTACAGGTGTAGCATCCAACAAAAGTCTTCTTCCTCCTGTGTTTGGGATCGTCCTCGCTATGGATCGCCTTATCATTCATCACACGGGCTTATGCTAAAGAGAGAGAGAGTCATTAAGGGTGTTTTTTTTACTATGGCGGATTCCTAATTGGGAAATACGCTCATGTGCTCAGCATCGGCTATGTTTGCCGAACAATGAAATGTCATATTTGAAAGAGTTCGGGAGCGAAGATTAACAAAATGTAAGTTGAGAGAAGGAGATAACCATCCAATATATGACTGGTCATTGATATTGGTCTTGTTGTGGGCTTTTTTCAATATGAAATCAGAAAGTCATCCAGTCGGTAATTGGCTTCACGGTTTTGCACATTTCAACAGTCGTTTTTTTAGAAACCTCCAAGAAAATCTACACTGAGATACATTTTCTGCGATAGAAACACATTACCCTGAATGAACGATATAAAAGGTTGATTTATAAATTAAAAATTAGATTGCAGCAAATTCATTATATGGCTATGTCGTCTCTATCTCCTTTTTTTCTTGCTTGTCGTATCTTTTATAGTCAACGTATGTATAGATGTTGAAGAGAATGGCAAATAAAACACCCAAGCCAGCAAGACCAGCACCCATGTAAAAGGAGTTTCTGATCCCCTGCAATGTGTCAGCACCGTGCCTCGTTGTGTAATACTCCACAGTGCCAGCAATGCCCAAACCGATGGAAATGGAGTAATTAACAGTGGTGGAGACCAAACTGGCGGCAATTCCTTGCTTTTCCTTGGGTAGAATGTTGGCCATTGTGATGACACCTGCAGGAAACGAGGTGTCCATCCCAAAGCAAATGATGACGATCCCGACAAATTTCTGTGCCCAATATGTCTGCCCCGTATGAGTCTCGGAGTTATATGGCCTCAATCCCGATAAAAGAAGCCCAGCAAGGAAGGCACACATGGAGAGCAGCATAATCAACGAAGTGGGCACTTTATGGATGAGAATTCCTGTCAGTGCGGATGCAGTCAAGCCAACTATGAGCGAGGGCGTAAACTGGACCGCGGCAATGATTGGTGTTTCATTCAATATTTCAAGGGAAAACTTAACGGTGTAAAAGACCCAAATCCCAAAACTGCTCCAACCTGCAGCAATACATACAAGTGACATGATGATCTTGGGATGTAGTTTTGGAACCAATGGATATTTCACAACCGACTCGACCCAAACAAAGGCAACAAGAAACATGACACCAATGATTAGGAGGACGTAAACATACACCTCTTGCCAGCCAACCACGGGACCTTGATTCCACGCAAAGTTGAACAAAATCAACCCCACCATGGCCGTCAAACCGCCCAAGGGATCAAACATTTCCCATTTGATTGTACTGTATTTGGAGCCAATGTTTTTAGGAACAAAAAAGAAAGACCCAATGGCCAGCAAGAGGGTGACTATCGAAGTGATGTAAAACATCCATTCCCAGGAGGCCACCTGAGCAAACATTGCGCTCCAAAGACCACCTAGGTAAAACCCACCGGGAGCAACAGCCCCGTATAAAGCAAAGATTGCCACCTGCTCGTTGTTCTTGGGAAAGTAGTTGCCAATGAGGGCCAGGGCGTTTGGAAAACTGAAAGCCATGGCCAGACCCTGCATTCCTCTGCAGAAGTCGAAAAAAACAATCGAGTTGGTGTATCTGGAGATTCCACATAACAAAGTCCATATTGAGCACAAGATCCACGAAATCACGTACACCTTTTTATAACCAACCAAGTCACCAATCCTACCGGCTGGAAGGATAAACGTACCCACAGTCAGGGAGAACGCTGCCGACATCCAAGACGTTTGGCCGGGATTGTTCTCCATCTCGAACTCTTCCGCGATGTAACGCACCGGTATCACGGTTTGGGCAAGAAAGGCTTGACAGAGTAGTTGACATAGGAGGATCAAGAAGACAAAGATGATCTTGTGGGGTTTGCTTATTTCATCGTAGGTGGGTATGGGTGTTAGGATCGTGTGCTGGAAGTCGTCGTTAAACTTCACCGAAACACTGTCATCATCGAGTAAGGCTGTAGATCTGTGTGTCTTTGTTTCAACCAGCTCGAGAGACCCCCTTGGTTCCCATTCACCGTCCACATCATTCGGTGCATTATGAGATTCCATGGTTAACTCAGCACAATAGACAGACGTGTGGCAGGCAGCGTCTATTTAACCGTTGTAGGGAAGAAAAGTGAATGACAGGAGGTACAATTTGGGAGATTTTTTACGTAATCATTGTTGGCACTCAGAAGGGATTTGGTGCCTTTATGCGAGGTTCTGAATTGAGAAGGTTGCATATATTATTTGAATGAATGTTGTGGGCTTTTGGTGAGCTTTTCGGGATGAAAAGGTGCAATTCAAGGGTATTTATGCAATCTTGATCAAATGTATGGATGGTGTGTGTTGATAGAGGGGGTTTGTAGAGTAGTTTGCAAGGAAAAAAGGTCAACAGCGGGGAAAGTTGTAATAGAAAGCTAGTGGGTAATTTCAGGAGCCAGTAGGTGGGGTAATCGAGGCCGTTGGTGAGCCTGCTCATGAGCATATTTGTCAATATCCCCTTTCTCGGGGTTGGTGTTGATCTTTGAAGAGGACGTCCTGGTGACTAAAATTCCCAGCCATTGCTTGTAACCCCAAGGCCATCAGAGCACAAGATAGCCCTTGCGTAGTTGAATCAAATCCCTGCTTCTGTTTATGGGTTCCATGATAAACTTCTACTTTCTCCAATTTGGCACAAGAAACAGGAAAAACAGGCAGGATTGCCAGAACCTGTGTTTGGAACTTTCACTGGTCAAATTCCTATCAAGAGTAAATCATGAGCAATAACGTCTTTAACTCCACCGATTGGCTCAAAACCTACCGAGATTGACTCGCTTTCACTAAATTGACAACACCACCACGCACCACCACCAACTTCCATTGTGAATACCCCACTTTGACTGAAAAACCCCCCATTACGACCATATACCCCCCCCCCCCACACCCTCAGTCGGGACAAATATGCTCAGGTAATCCAACCGCTTTTTTCATCTCATCCCTCCTATCACACGATTCGCGTCTTTTATCGATACCCTCGGGGTTTAGCCAGGTTCCTGATAATCTGGCACATGGCTTATCGTTAAGATAAGGGCCTATTCAAATCCCGAACCCCGGTCGCCTAACAATGATATCATTGATAACTGTGGCGCTTAGTTTTGCGATGGAAGAAATAAAACCGTTACCGTTGAAGCCAAGAATTTTTTTGAGCTTCTATGACTCTTTCCTCAGGATGTCGATTTCCAAGTTGATTGGAAGAGTTGCGGTGATCGGTGGTGGTCCCGCCGGTATCACCACATTGAATGAATTGGTTCATACAGGTAAATCAGGGGTTTCCACATTAAAATCGGGTCTGAGACCCAAGGACCCTGCATTTTCCAAGGTGACGTGCTTCGAAGCCAACTCAAATTGGGGTGGTGTTTGGAACTTCTTCCCCAAGCCAGACCCAAAATTGCCCCAATTGCAATGCAATTACTCTGATCCGGATAGCATCTACGAGAGATCAAAAGCACCGGATTCGTTGATTTTGAAGAACGCAACGTTTGCTAAGCCGTTTGTGATCCAGAGTGAAAAGAGGGGATGCGATGAGGTGAAATGGCAAAGAAATGCAGCCTACAAGGATCTCTTCACTAACATCCCTCTACCATTCATGAAATTCTCATATCATGATTATAAGGACCTCAAGACAAATGAGCTCATTGCACCTTTGGTGACATCGAAGGACGTGAAGAGGTATTTGGATGATTTGATCGATAAGTACGACCTGAAGGATAACTTCCGCCTCAATTCAACAGTTGAACAGGTGGAAAAGGTCATCAATGAAGACGGTGACAGTGTGTGGAGATTGACGGTGAGAGAAAAGATGGCAGACTCCCAGACAGAAAAATGGTACCAGGAGGATTACGACGCCGTGGTTGCAGCAAATGGCCACTGCTCCGTGCCATTCGTACCTCAAATCCCCAACTTGCCCCAATACAATGAAAAGTATCCAAACGCCGTCAGACACTCAAAATCATACAGAAACTCGGACGACTTTGCGGGTGGCAACGTTTTATTGGTGGGGTCCGGAACCTCAGCAATCGATCTTGCCCAATACATTCTTCCAAAGGCCAAGTCTGTCACAATTTCCCAGAGATCCCAATCGGTGTACGACTGGATCACGGATTGTTTTGAACAATCTCCAGAATTGAACTTCAAGCCTAGAATCAAGCAGTTTTTGCCCGATTCGGGCATGGTGGAGTTCCAAGACGGCTCAATGGGCCAATACGATCACATCATTTTGGGCACAGGCTACCATTACCATTGGCCATTCCTTAAGAAAGAAGATGAGCTGGTCAAGGTCTATCCAAGAGACTATTGTCCTGCAAACAAGATCGGTAACCTCTACATGTACGCATTCTCGATTGTCGACAATACGTTTGCCACCGTTGGCATTCCCACAATCAATCTCATGTTCCATAACATGGAATACGGTGGGATTGCCATTGCAGGTGTCTTCTCCGGTGCCAAGCAATTGCCTGATCCAGAAACACAATGGAGGTGGGATGCTGGAAGGACCCAGATCGAGCAACCCGAGGTGCCTCAAAGGTACCAAGGGTTTCCTCTCGATAAGCTCCATGAGCAGTTGTTTGATCCCCTCTATTCATTAGCTCCTTTCGAGAGAGATCCACCGTTAATTGAAGGTAAATGGAATGGTGACGATTTCGATGCTTCCAATAATAGATTGAAGACCATTTATCTGAAATTGAAGAATGGGGACCTTGCCGAGAGTGATGTTATGTAGCAATAAGCCCTGTAGTAACTATTTATAAGTAATAGATTGAAGTAAATTTGAAAACATTAGAAGGGTTAATTATTGGAGGTCCCCGTGCACCCGGTATATACCCAAGTGACAACCGCCGTCATAAAATCCACCGCTATTTCCACGCTCGAGGCCAACTCTTGTGAAGAATAGATACAAGTAAAGTAAAATACATCGGAACAGACATATTATGCCAATAGCCAGGCAATATTCACTTAGTTTCTTCCCACGTTCCTCCATTCCTACAACAACCTCGATTCCAACAGTCATACTCAAGAACTCATTTCGTTCGTCAGTTCCGTTCGTGCTTTCAGTCCCAAGCAGGTAAATTCGCCGTATCCTGGGATCCCCCTGGAAGTCCTGCTCGTGCTTCCATCATCAGCTGCTTCTTCGACTTCTTCGACTTCTTCTTCTCAATCTGAGACGCCCGCTCCTTGTCGTTTGTTCTCAAAGACTTGTCACTGTAATCAATCATCTTCTTAGCTCTTGCAATCTCTTTGTTCAAGTTGGTCAAGTCCTGGACTCTTCCGAGTTTCATAGGATCCCTTCGAAGAGCAAAGTTCAAGTCATGATCCGTCAACTTCGAGCCGCCTCTCATCTGTCTACACTTGTTTGCCTCCATGATGATATCTAAAAGATGTGTTGTCACAACGTCCTCCAGCGTGTGGATTGTGTCGATATGGGGCATACTAGAATCGCCAAACGCATAGAGAAGCGATTTCAAGTCTGCAGTGAACTGTCTTTGTTTGCCTCTGGGATATCTCTTGCCTGTAGCCATTAAAGAAACGGCATAATAAAATTATGATGAGATGATTTATACGAAGTGTTTCGTGAAATGGACAATTTAGAGCCAAAATTTGGGTCTAAGCGAATCTATACAAGGCGAGAGGTGGAGCACCTTATAGCCAAAGGCCATGCCATTGTCATCTACGAAAAATCCGTCTTGAAACTCGACAAATGGATCAAATATCACCCCGGTGGTGACAAGGCCGTCTATCATATGGTAGGCAGGGATGCGACCGATGAAATGAACTCATACCACAGCGCGGAGACGATCTCCACATTTAGGAGGTGGAAAATCGGGGAAATCAGCGGACTGTGGGACAACATGCTGCCACCTATTCAGGGCGGTAAGTATCGGTTTTTGAACGACTCTGTGCAGGAAAAGGGGCTTATTGGTCAAGTTGAAGTGGAGATCATCCCTAAGATACCTGGGGATGTGATTCTGAAGGAGGGGATGTCCCAATACTATCCTATTTCTGACAACTTGTCCGTCATCAGAGACCCCAAAGTGGTGATTGATGATTACGATAATTCTCGTGTTGCCAAGGACCTACAAGATCTGCCCGCATTGGATTACGAAACCCAGAGACAGATCAGCGTGAAATACAACGAGCTCCATCAGCGGATTCTTGATGCAGGCTTATACCAGTGCAGATACATCGAATACTTCCACCAATTCCTCATCAACTTGTCTTTGGGGCTCTTTTCCGCCATCTTCTTCAAGATCAAGTATTACTTTCTTAGTGCCTGTTTTCTCGGTCTTTTCTGGCAACAGTTGGTCTTCATCGCTCATGATGCGGGCCATATTGGTATCACCCACCACTACCAGCTGGACAACATCATTGGAATCATCATTGCTGACTGGATTGGCGGACTTTCTGTGGGTTGGTGGAAGCGGAACCACAATGTCCATCATTTGGTCACAAACGACCCTGTTCACGACCCTGATATCCAGCATATGCCTTTCTTCTGTGTCAGCTCAAGGCTTTTTGGCAGTGTCTTTTCCACCTACTACGAGAAGTACTTTCCTTTTGACGCGGTTTCCAGGGTTCTCATTCCCATCCAGCATTACCTCTACTATCCAATACTATGCTTTGGCCGCTTCAACTTGTACAGATTGTCGTGGGAATACCTTTTAAAAGGCCAGGGTCCAAAACATGGCAAGGCAGCATGGTTCAGATATTTTGAACTGGCTGGTCTTTCTTTCTTTTTCTACTGGTTCTTCTATCTTGTTGTGGGGTCGATTGAGTCAAACTGGGATAAGTTCACCTACATTATGGTCTCTCACATTGTTACGATGATTGTTCATGTTCAGATCACATTGAGTCACTTCGCCATGTCCACCTCCGATTTAGGTGTTTCTGAGTCGTTTCCAATGAGACAACTGAGAACAACAATGGACGTTTCATGTCCTGAGTGGCTTGACTTCTTCCACGGTGGTCTTCATTATCAAGCCGTTCACCATTTGTTCCCAAGACTTCCAAGACACAACTTCCGTAGAGCTCAGGAGCTCGTTTTGGACTTCTGCAAGGAAACAGGTCTAAAATACTCTGTTTATGATTTTGCCGCAGGAAATGGCGTCGTTTTGAACCATTTAGAGGAAATAGGAAGGCAAGCAACCATCATGAAGGAATGTATGGAAGCCATGAGCAAAAAATCATTATGATCTTCGCTGGTCTCAACTTACTGTTTATAAATCATGTTTAAAGTGTTTAAAACCAGCGGCATCGAGGGAAGCTACAGTATATCCTCGACGCCAACGTTTGTCAACGATAGATGTTGGTCTGTTTACTCGGCTAAACACAGAACCACGAAAAAACAGTATTCTGTCTGGGAATTCAATAAGAAGGAGTGGGAAAACAGATTGATTGACAGCGGTGTAATCAACAGACAGAACAAGAAGATGATTCTTGATGATATCTATGAAAGATTGAAAACTTTTGTCTCAAACCAATCGAAATTGAAGCATCCCAATTTTGTCACAGTTATTGAACCATTCGAGGACCATAAGAGCCGAATCCTGTTTGTGACGGAGTACATCAAGGGCGACTTGAAATCGATTGACAAGACGGAATTGGACGAACTCACAATAACGAAGGGAGTCTTGCAGGTTTCTCAGGGTTTGAAGTTTTTACACGAACAACTGAACTCGGTCCATCTAAACATCAACCCCAGTTCCATAGTGATCACAGAATCCTTTGATTGGAAAATTACAGGGTTATCCTTTATGGAAACAATAATAGGTGGAGTGAAGGAGAAATTCATTGATCCAATTGATTCCAGATTGCCCGACTTTTTATCAGTCGATTTCAAGTTCTCATCACCGAATCTCATTAGCAAACATAAGGTTGACTACATAAATGATATCTTTTCACTCTGTCTTGTGATATATTACTTGTTCCAATACGAATTGTTGGTTAAATGCCCCCATTCGTCAAGTGTGGCGGACTACGAGCGCTCAATGAGTAAATTGAACACAATCCTATCTAACCCACAGGTGTCAAATGGTGCTCTTTTCGACAAGCTGCCGGATTATTATTATCCGGTTTTGATTGACGCAATGAGAAGAAGTCAGGAATCAAACACGGATGTAATCCAATTAAGTGAAAACTACAACATCGACACGTTCATGGAATCGGAAATTTTTAACAACCCCTTAATTAAGATGTTGAACACATTCGACGACTTTCCTACGTTGCCCATACAGGAAAGACTTGAATTTTTGGCCACTTTACAAGGTCAGATTGACAAATTCCCAAAAACTCTTGTGTTCAATAAAATCATCCCCATCTTAACCACAGTGGTAGATTTTAATATGTTCAAAAAGAGCAAACAACCTCAGCCCGAGGAAGAGCAGCTAATCAACGGCTCAGTTGAAAATTTAATTAAATTATCCAAGAATCTGTCCCAGCTCACATTCTTCGAGAGGGTCTTTCCATTTATCAAAAAGGTGTTGATTGATCTAGATTACGATTCATTTAAAGTAATTTTGATCAAAAATTTACCTGATTTCCAATCATTCATCGATTCCTCAAGAGAATCCACATTTAATGACACCTTTTCCAAGTTCTTGCTGGAGTTGTTTCAAAGGTCGTGTAAGAATGATTCCATCATTCTCCATGAGTTGATCCTTTTGAACTTTAAGATCTTCTTAGATTTTCAGCAGTATGGCACGATAAGCAACACCATTTTACCTGCTGTCATGACAATCTATTCCACAACCACCTCCCTCAAAGTGAAAAACTTGTCTATTGATGGGTTCATTATCATGATCAATGGGATGGGGGAAAAGAATTTAGAAAATGTGATCATTGTCGAAAAATTGTTGCCATTGATTCAAAGCACTTCACAAACGAATTATGCCAACGGGAAGTTCTTGATTAATATGGTTTCTCTTTACAGTGCTATCTTCAACAAACTGAGAGCTAATACTAGTAAATCGATCCAGATTAATAAAGTGGAAATGGAAATGTATGACCTTATTATGTCGCTTGGGTTTGATGTTTGGAAGTTGACAAAGTTTGTCAAGTATAAACAAGATTTGAACACGATTTATTCAGTATGGGGTGATATCGAGGTATATATGAAGAAGGAATTGGAAGCAAAGGTTGTTGATGACCAAAGAAGCGAGAGGAATCCACAGAAGGTGAGAGCTTCCTCCACATCAACTCCTGTTCTCGCGAGTACCATGCAACCGCAAATCGGCATTTCTACCCAAAGTATCTCATCGCCTTCGAATAGCCAATATGGTGCTATGAAACAAACCTCTACATCTCAATATGGAGTTATGAAACCGTCAACTCCCACTCCCCAATACAGTGCCATGAAACCAGCTACACCGACAGCGCCTATGAGTAGCCAATATAGTGTGATGAAGCCAAGCGCACCATCTAACGCATCAGCCACTACGAATCAAAGACTCGCGAACTCACAAACCCCGTTAGCAGGTTCTACTCCACATTACGGTGTTATGAAACCAATGAACACGTCATATCCTGTAATGGAATCAAGAGATAACACAATCACTGCGAAAACAAAGGTTCAACCTCTGAGCTTGTCTAAACCAACGAACAATCAACCTCCAGTGATTGATTGGAATAAGACCACTTCAAAGTCGACCTCTCTTTCTTCTCAATACAGTGTAATGAAGCCAAAGCGCAGGGTTGAGACACAGGCTGCAGGAAAAGGTGTTGGTGATGACGATGAATGGGACGACTTTGCTACAGCAAATCCCACGACTGGCGCTACCGCAGGTGACGATAAATGGGCTAGTTTAATTTGAATGGAGATCTAAATCTAAACAATTTACATAACAATACAATCTTTCTTAGACTTTTTAGGTTTACTGCCTGATATTGATGTAACTGAGTGATTTCTTTTTGTTTCTTGTGGCACCTGTGCCGGTTGGGATATCTTTTTCATTTCTTCTTCATTCCTCCGCTTCTCCTGGTCGTTGTATTGACTCTGTAGTACTTGAGCTTGATATTCATCTTCTTCACTTTGCAATTGTTTAGCAATCACCAAATCCGGATCCTGGCTTTCCTCCTTCTCTCTATTGTTCAATTCCTTCAGCTCTCGATCGTCCAATTGAACCTTTGTGAAGTCATTTTTTAGAAAGTCTCCGTTATCGTTAATCTCCAACTCTTGCCACATGACACCATTCACATCCGTCAATCCTGCGTCCGTTACTAGCACGTACAATTTCTCATCTTCTGGGTTCTTGAAAAGAGTGGAATAGTGGTCGTTTCGGAACAAGATACCGATTTCGCCCTCTTCAATGCGGGTTTTCAATTCATCAACTCCGCTAGGTGTCAATTGTGTAGTATGAGAGCCGAAAAACCTGTTCAACTGTGGCAATAAGCCGCTTGGATCATCGTCCACCAATCCGATCATCATATCCTGACACGAGTCAAATAGCATGTCTTGATCTTTGCCAAACTGGATTCTCAATTCACTCTCCATGATGAACCCATGATACATCTTCAAGTTGAACAACCAGAGAATGCTCTTGATGGGATCGGTCAGATCATAATAATTGTTGACCTCAATTGAATCCAACGACGGGTTTAGATTGAGTCCCTTGTTTAGATATGATAACGCTGTTATTAGGTGGTCCTTATTTGGTAAGTCATCGCTTTCAAATATGAACCCTCCAATGAGATCCAATAGCTCCAACTCTGTCACCTGCTTTGAATCCTTCAATTTTGATATAAAGTGGCGAAACTCCAGCAAGCTGGGCTCACTCAAGTTTGTTTCTTCTCCCTTTACCACCTTTAGGACAAGGCTGTTCACTAGAGACAATAAAAAGCAAGGACCATTGATGGTTTGCATGATGATGGGAAATTCCATCTCACTTTGCCGCGTGTGCTTGATGGGAAACGTTGTCTTCTCCACCATCCTAATTAGGGCACTGAATGAAGCGTGTATCAACTGGAAAATTTTTATCAATACAATAGACATTTAGTATAACAATAGAAAAGGCTCAAATTCGAGTCATGAGGCGGGATTGCGTATTACGAGCGGAAACAGGCATAGGTAACACGTTTTCTTGTAACTGTGACAATATTTTGGCAACTCAATGGCGGTGAAATCGTCAAAAAACAGACACTTTCATCATCATTTTGGCATACGTAATGAGCAATGGTATTATTATGACTGAAAAATTATCAATATAGGGGAGTTCAACAAGCTCCGTCTTGTGTTGCGTGTTCTAGAAATTTCCAGCTTTACTATGCATTCAATATCAATCCATTTCTGTAACATTTTATTATGATTATCACCATCGGTTCATTATTTACCTCTTTCCGTCTATTCCGCGTTATCAAACACTCTGGCTCTCATTTCCTTTTTAGCTCAAAAACGATGTCTGAACATAAGATTCCACTATATACCCCGGAATTCTTTGGCTATTGCGCAGCCGGAGGGTTTCTGGCCTGTGCACCAACCCATTCTCTTGTTTTACCGCTTGATTTGGTCAAATGCAGATTGCAGGTGGACAAATCTCTCTACAGTTCGATCGGAAACGGTATTGCCACGATCATGAAAAAGGAGGGTCTTCACAAGATCTACACAGGGTTTGCTCCAACTTTCATTGGTTATGGTTTGCAGGGTGCTTTCAAGTATGGGGGTTATGAATTCTTCAAGAAACAATACTCCGATTACTTTGGGGTCTCGAATGTTTTCATTTATCTGGCATCCAGTGCCTCAGCTGAATTCATTGCGGATCTCTTCTTGTGTCCGTTTGAATCCATGAAAGTGAAATACCAAACTACATTGCCGCCAAAGCAAGCCACCGGTTTGTTCAAAGATGTTTATGCAGGTTTGGTGCCTTTGTGGTTTAGACAAATCCCCTACACAATGGTCAAGTTCACCACGTATGAAAAGATTGTGGAAGCCATTTACTCCAAAATGTTGACAAAACCCAAGGATGAATACACCAAGACTCAACAGACAGGTGTTTCCTTCCTAGGCGGTTACATCGCCGGTATCTTCTGCGCCACAGCCTCGCATCCCGCTGACGTGATGGTCTCGAAGATCAACAACGATACAAAGCCAGGAGAATCCACAGGGGCCGCAGTTTCTAGAATTTACAAGCAAATCGGCTTTAAGGGCCTCTGGAACGGTTTGGGTGTCAGAATCGTGATGATCGGTACCTTGACCGGTTTGCAATGGTTGATTTACGATTCTTTCAAGGTCAGCATTGGTTTGCCAACCAGTGGTTGATCCGCCATCATCATTTTTTTATTTATGGCCTCTTCATTATACATACATCCAAATAGATCTTTTAAATGTATTCTTCTTTTGTGACGATCAATCTCTATAACAGACTCCCATGTATCCCATTGTCCGTGTCTCTGTAATCACCTACACCCCGTCTTCTACCTCCACTTGTAATACTGCAATGATACAAAGACGATAAGACCCAAAGCTGCCATCAATGCAATCACCACCATATCCCAGGTCCAGACCGAGTTTTGCTTTCTTCTTCGTCCCGATATCCCAAGTTCAAGTGTGCTTGACTGGGTGCTTGGAAGAGGCTCTCCTCTCGTCGGCGCACTCCTATTATCCACCGGCGTCGGCCTGTGTATTCCGCTGATGATATGCGGAGAACATCCAGCAACTGCATGGGGAGGTCGACGTGCCGTCACGGGTTCCAAAGCTTCAACTGAGTTCTCCAATACCCCCACAATGCACTCCTCCAATGCATTCCATGCATATTCGCTATGTCCCACGTCATCAAAAGCACCGGTTGCATCTACACCTGCACAATCTAATAGACACTCCGTGCCACCGGGATGCGAATCCAAAAGTGATGTGACATTGTACACCCGGCCCTTAAGAACCATCCAGCAATCACCCTCGCTGTTATGGAGAGCAACTTCCTTCCTCGAAAAGGTCTTCATTTGATTATATAGATCTTACTTTATAATGGCGAAATTTTTTTTGCCATCATCTTTTTATTAGCAAGAATGTTCAGACTGCAACGTTTGTATTCCACGGCCACTGCCGGTGCTTTGGAAGCTCTTCAAAACACGTTGAGAAATGATTTGAAGACAGCCATGAAAAACAAGGCTCCTCAAGCTGAGAGAACAATGTACAGATCTTTGATGTCCGAATTGAAGAATTTAGACATTGATCAGGGGCCCGAGACCACCCCAGATGCATTCACAATTTGGGATCACTTGAACAAGTTGATCAAACAAAGGAAGACCACTGCTGCCGAGTATACTAAGCCTGGTCAACCTGAAAGATTCCAAGAATTGGCTCAAGTAGAATTAAAGGAGGCCGAGATTATTGAAGGATATTTGAACCAATTACCGGTTGCCAGTAAGGATGATGTTGTCTCCAAGGTGAAGGAGTTGATGGAAAAGGAAGGAATTACAGTTGAAGACAAGAAGAAGCTATTCAAATCGATTCCTTGGAACAAGGTCCAAACCGAGTGGAAGGCATCCAGGGGTATGATTTCCGAGGTTATCAACGAGTTGTAAAGGGGACGGGGAATTGACTATTTATCGTGTACATATAAAGAGGAGTTCATCCTTATTTATTTATTTGCAATGCGTAGTGGCTGGATCGTGGCCTTTAGCTAATAAATATCAATATATATTCAATTTAGGATAGCGGGAACCTTGTATCAAACAAGTTTGTCTGATCAAATGTACGTTGTGAGGTAACTGAATATATTTCGCTTAGTCACAGCCAGAACACCAGCTGAAAAATATGCAATGCTAAAACGATCACACATGCCATATGACGTTATTGGCATTCCAGCCCAATTAACATTGCTTCTTCAGACGCTTTGTCAGTTTCTAAACAACTTATGGGCACCATTTTCGATATATGGAATGTTCATACTCGGGTGCGAAAAAACTTTTATAAGTTTGAACAATCATACCTGTATCACAATTATCCTAGAACTAAACACCGCATGTTGTTCGCTAAATTTCTTTCTCAATTTGAAACGTAATTTCAATAATATAGAGTCAATCATTGCTAAAAAATATACTAAAAACCATTTGCTGAGCGGCTGAGCACATGAGCAAAAAACGGCTGTGTCACGTGACATTTTCGCGCTTTTTACGTAACTACAACAATTTTTCAGTGGACAAATTCATCTCAGAAGCATACCTAGCACTATATCAACATATCTCTAAGGTTAACCCGATGTCTTGATGCTCACATACCTATACGTCCCTTTTCCTTTACTTTCAAAATGCCCCTCATACATATCAACCAATATCGAGATAAATTTTGGAGAATTTTGATAGGTGAGGAGATTTTTTTTTCAAAATCTCGTATAGACCCCAGGTGAAAGACAGCAAATGGGTTTGGGCGTACCAAGGTATCTTTTCAAATGGAAACGTTTGGCTACGAGATTGGGTTGATGAATGGGGGTTGATCGACCATAGCATTGTTAGATGGACCACAGATCAGGTTGTTTTTACTGCTATATACCAAATTTTGGTCCAACGTATAGGGTGAACAGGGTGGAAAAAATCCCCCAGAGAATCACTGGGGAAGCGATCCGAAGGATTTGTAACTACCGAGATCATGGGGGTTTTGCGTGGCCATTGGGGTCATTGGATGGAGCCAGCATACAGATATTCTACGGAGTTATCGGCAGCTCTAACGGATACATGGCCATCAGTATACCCCCATGAACCCGAATTCGGTCAATGAAGCTGTGACCACCGACTTTGTTGGAGTTTCGCGCGGCCATTGGGGTCATCGGATGGCCTCGACATGTGGCCATCTTATGGTG